>NQMI01000112.1:0-124658 GCA_002270565.1 Stenocarpella maydis
CACCCCCCAAAAAAAAGAAAGAAACCCCGTCCATCTCCCGCGTGTCTCCGCCCGCTGGGGCGGCCCGGAAGGGGGCCAGCTTAGCTAGCTGGCTGACTCTCCTCCCTGGTGGGACGATGGGCCTGCCGGCGCAACCACAGCGCGGCCGGAAGGGGGATCCCGTGCGCCTATGCGAGGCACGCACGCACGCACGCACGAACGCACGTGTGTACGTAAGTATGTATGTAAGTATGTACGTAAGTATGTATGTAAGTATGTATGTGAGTATGTATGTCTCGGATGAGGCGTTTGGGCCTGAGCCTGGAAGAAGCATCGCGCCCACCTGGAAGCCTCGCGTTTGATGTCTTTTTTTGCTTTTCCTCCCACCTGTCTATCCCTTTCATCTATTCTGCGCTATTTCTGCCACCTAGTTTTCTGTCTTGTCCATCCTGCTAGGCCGGGGTTGATGTGAGGACAACCGACACCACGACATGGCCCAGGGTGATCCAATCTCCTCAGGGAGGGAGGGGAAACAGGGCCTAGAAGAGAACACACACACACGCACAAACAAGAACAGCAATGACAGCCCTATCAGCACGCCGTTTGGGAGACACAAGGCCTAGCAAACCTGACTAGGTTTGCTGGGGGAGAGGAAGGGGGCAGGGAGGGCCACCAGTGCGCTTAGGTCCCATCACCCGTGCCCGCGCGACCCTTCCCCCTCCCATGAGCAGAGGGAAGGATATTGCGGGGGGGGGGTGGAGAGAAGAGGAGAGACCCGAGCCGTCCGTCCGTCCCACACGTCTGACGCTCGACGGGAGATGCGGCCAAGTTTGAACGAGCTGGGCCCTTGACCACTTTCTTCCTACTACTACTACTGCTGCTACTACTACTACTACTACACGAACGCAGGCAGGCAGGTTTCGCGCTTCGTTTACTTATACACAGTCTGCCCCGCGTACGCACCGTGAGCACAGGTACCCGGTTAGTAGCTTGTATCCCCCCCACTCACACACACGCTATAGAAGAAGAAGAAGACAAAAAAAAAAGAAGCAGCGGTAGTGGCAGTCATGGGGTGGAAGGAGGGGGGTGGAAGGAGGGGGCGGACCCAAAAAAAAAAGTACCGCACGCCACCGCTGGGCCGGCTTCCTTCCATCATGCCTGTGGCGGGTTGATGGCCCAGAGAATTGAACCCAGTCGGTTGGAGGAGGACGAGGAGGAAGAGGAGGAGAGAGGCTCCCTCGATCGATGGAAGGGGTCCGCGGGGAGGTCCCTAGCTCTTGATCATCCGATGATGGGCCGGGGGGGGGGGCATACTGTTGGGCGTATTATATCGGAGAGGAGAAACGGGCAGCGATACTTGGTGGATAGGAAACGGTACATGGATGTACTTGCGACTACATAGTCTGACTGGCTCTTCCTCCCCCGTAACTTCTACATAGTAGCACTAGCTGCCCCCCCCCCCACCACCGGGGGGAGGGCTTTGCCGCATGCCTCGCCGCCCTTTTCCGGCCCAGCTAGGGGCAGAGTGGGGCGGATATATCGAGACGACATTTCGCCCGGTGGAAGCGCAAACATGTCACCCTGTGCGCGAACGGGGGTTTTCGTGATTGAACATGAAACTTTGCCTAATAACCGCGGCGCTACCAACGTCGGTTGATAGTGGCGTGTATGTACTCCTGCATGTTTCCGGCCGCTCCTCCCCCAGCAGAAAAAGAAGAGGGGGGGGGGGGAAGGGTTTGTGCGCGTGCACACACACACACGCGCACACACACACGCACACACACACGCACACACACACACGCGCTTGAGTGAACAAATGAACGAGGAACTGGCTGGGACAACCATTTTAGCCCCATAGGCGGCGGGATTGGCTGATGAGCGAGATGGATAGATAGATAGATGAAGACTATGTATTTGTGTGTTTGGCTTGACGGGACTAGGACGAGACAAGAGGCGAGCGCTGCCTATTGTGGTGAAGCCTCTGATCCAGGCTCGGGAAGTAGAATATCACGAGGAGAGAAGAGGCGGAGGCGTGGCCAAGGAAAGGAAGGGGAGGCGGTGTGCCAAGTAGTAGGTTGATGATGCCACTCATACCCTTCCCCCCCCCTCCTCCCCATACTTAGAGTCTATCGGGGGTAAGACGCCATCAAAGAGCCGGTGTTGCTCGTCTATTCTGGGGGAGGGGAGGAGGTATCGACAACAGCCGCCGCCATTCTACGTTCAACAGCTGGGGGATCGACCCGAGATCCAAGAGGGGGGGGAGGACAAGAACTAGTTAACCGATGATGGGCCTCTTGGTCCTTGAGGCCGACGCGATGGCATCCGCCACTGCTCCGCATCTTCCGTTTCGCCCTCGAGTGCTAGCTCAGGTGAGATGTGATAGATGGCGCGCACGATGGAAGCGAAACAGGTGACGGCGGTTTACGAGGGCAGTCCAGCCTTCCCCCTCCCCTCCCCCATCACTCCCTTTCGATCGAGCCTCACATTGCCTGATGATCATGTCTGACTACCCCCCTCTAGCGAAAATAGAGTGATGAGGAAAACAAAACAAAAAATTATGATTAGCTCCACAGCGCAGAAACATGGTCGGTCTCAGCGCGAGGGAGAGAGTGGAGTGTCCCCCCTCGTCTATCTCTCGGACCATAACCACGCCGTACGCTGTCACCGCCTAGCTTCGAAAGAGGAATGAGCCTGTGGGCAGCCCGAGGGCGGGCTGTTTTGGGGAGGGGGGACAGCACCCTACACGGTATAACGGGAGTGCTTCGGAGCTCCCAGCGTAGCCCGGGCGCGTGGGATGGCGGTTCTGCGGCTCGGGGGGGGCTCTCTGTTCCCACTAGGTGTCCATAGGGGGTGTGTTTTGCGCTGGCGTGCCGTCCCTGCGCCATCTCTTTCTTTGTTCGTCTTTCCCACCGCGCTCGAGCCGTTGGGTCTTTGTCCCTCTGCCCGGCCCGGGGCGAACACGCCGGGCGAGAACTGGGTGAAAATCAAAAAAAAAGTTAGCGACTTCGAGCGGATGCTAGCTGTGGCTTGGCCGAGATAGCTCAGGAAGATCTTGCCGAGAAATGTTGAGACGAATAATGCCGAGTTTCGTTGGCGCATCTTGTTGGCATTGATGCCATTTCGTTTATGCAGTTTTGCGCGGGAAAAGGGATGAGACGGCGGGTACTTCTGTCCCCATGGCAAATTGCCGGTCGAGTCAAGGTAGAGGAGCTACCTCTGTTTTCAAAAATAAAGTAAAGGGTTTCCTGGAACTCGCCTCGATCGCAGGGATGGAAATTATACGAGATTTGAAGCCGTTCTGCTCGGCTTGATCGCCGCGAAAGCGTTGCTTCAGATCCTGCTTCCAAGGCTCCCATGTTGTCGCTGTTCTGGCCATGATATGGCCTCGGATCAGTCTGACATCAAGTTATGAAGCTCCAGCCTGGGATAGTACGATCAGCTGAGTAGTATAGCGATATTAGTTCGTCCTCATGGACTAAACAGTTTGGCACAAACACGACGGCGAGAAGGCCTCTCTTGCCCGCCTAGAGCTTGGGAACAACGTGCGCGGGAACCACCTCGCCATCCTCTTTCCGGCAGACCACAAGGGCCGCCCCGCGGAGTACATCGTAGTCTGGCTTGGAAATAGGGCAGCTCACGCCGCGAAGAATATTCTTGCCATGCTGTCCACGTCTCTCGAGAAAACCAAGAGAGGTGGATCTATATGGGCCTGAGATCTCCAGGCCGACCAGCACGTCTTCATCGCATCCACCCCTTTCCCTGTTCTCCCTCCCGAAACACCAGTACAGGAACGGGAAGAGGGCTCTCTAGTTCCCGGCGGCTCAGGGCATGGACAGGCCCTGCGCTTCGCAAAACCACCGGCCAGAGTTGCCCTGCATCGCAAGGCATGATACCATTAGACATTTGTGGGCTTTCTGGTACGCCCGCAATCCCGAGCCTCTTCCAGGCAATCACACGGCATCGGACATGATCCTGGAGGAGTAGCAGGCCCAAGAGAGGCCTGGAAAGCCTCCAGGCTCGCCCGGGACTTCTTTCAGACACCCGAGCTCCCCCGTGCGGCACGGGAGAGCTCCTGGTCACGTCTCGCCCGCCCGGGAGCTGGCCCGAGGGCTCGTGATGATGGCCAAGCTGCTTGGCTTGACCCGAGAGGCCATTCCTAGCCTCTGTTACTTCGAGATTCTGACATGTTTTGTTTCGACAATGTTATGCTTCGGCCGGCATCGTTCTGGCCCACGTACTTGAATAGCCGGGCCAGCGAGAGAAGCTACTGCGGCGGGACACCAGCCAGTGCTGCGTGCAAAAGTTACGCCGTAGGCAAGTTGCTGTAGGATTCTTCTCGCGGATTGCGGGCAGCTCTTGGGCTTCTCATGTCGGTGACAACACGAGACTTTGAGCGTGGGCAGATACTTGGCTAGTTGTCGATCGTCATGGGCGGTAGACAAGTTTCGATCGACATGTGTGTGGGCCCAGGAACTAGCACACCTCCATTCGAAATGGGGAGGTACTCTTTTCTGCTTTAGAGGTTCACAGGCTACGGTCGACAATGTAGTTTCAGACGAAGGCAAACATGGATGGTGGACCACCTTCGGGCCGCATGTCTAGATGTGGCGAGCGGAATCCGTGCTCGAATACAAGAACAAGAAGTGGATTGTACTTAGTCGCAATAGCATGTTTAGAGCCTACGAAGGAATACTCCGCAATGAGACAGTCCAGTTGACACTGTCATAGAGGTCAGGAAGGGGTGCGATGCTTTGTCGATCAAGGCAGATCCGAATTCCCTCCCAATGGAGATGGCAGACGACCACGCAAAGCCCGGTCAGAGGATCAGGACCATGGACGGTAGTTTGGTGGTGTATGCATGCATGTACACGACAAATAAGACATAACCCAGATCTATCCCAAAGCGTATATCAAACCCAATCACGAACCCACGCACGCATATTTAAGCGACGCGAAAAGCTATGTACACTATTTATGATGTTGACATGATGTCATCAAGCTGTACACGACGGTTGTCATATGCGCTGCTAGATAATTACTTATTAAGATTGGCAGGGCATCATCACCGTGGGCAGCGAGCCTAGTTCAAGGGACGCAGGACGGACAGACGGACGTCCTCCGCGCGGAAATACACGGTATCCGAGTCTTCCAAGGGAATTAAGATCCGGGGAGAGCATAATTGGTCTGGCACCATGGGATAGATATCCCAGGGTCGGCGTCACCAACAGAAGTGAATCAAGACTCGACGACCCCGAACCGCAGCCCGTCCAGCGCGTCCTCATACCTCGCAGGGTTGTGGTCCGTCAGCATCGTGGCCCCGAACCGGACCTCCCTGAAGCGAGCCTCGACGTCCCGGACGTACTTCAGCACTATCCTCCTGGCGGGGCGGCCGACGTACTTGAACGACTTCTGCTGGCTCTGGCTCTGCTGCTGCTTCCCCCTATTGTTGCTGTTGCCGCCCTCGTCAGGCCCAACGAACGCATCCCTCCGGAGCACCTTCTCCGTCTCCACGACAAACACCTCCCCGGGCGGGACGAGCTTCTCGCTCATCATGCTGGCGCGGAGCGTCTTGAACGCGGCAAAGGCCCACTCCTCGTCCTCGTCGCCGGCCGCCGTCCTGCCACTCCCGCTATTGCTCTCGCTGGCACCTGCCCCGCCGCCCCGCCACTTGTCCATCAACCCTCCCTGCAGTGCCTCCCAAACCCTCTGCTTGATCTCCTGCTTCGCGTCCGCGTTGTCCGTCTTGAACGCCAGTGCCACCGCCTGGAAGTCGTGCAGCACCCCGAGCGACAGGTACGGCACCAGGTCCTGCGCGTGCACGACCGATGTGATCAGCCCGCGCGTCGCAGTGCGCAGCGACGGCGACATGGTCGCTGGCGGGCCGTATGCGTACACGTGGATCGGGCGCCCAGGCGGGAGGCAGATGTGCGGCCGGGGTTCCTGTTGCTGGGCGGTGGCACCGGCTGGCGAGCTTGCTGGGTACGTCAGCAGGCGGCTGTGCGGCTCGTCGGACGTCACGAAGGAGGTGCCGCCGTCAACGGGCTCGCTGAGCATAACTCCCAGCAGGGTGGTGACGGCCCCGCCTAGGGAGTGGCCACAGAGGACGAGACCGTAGTCTGGATTTTCTTCCAGCGCAGCCTTGATGGTAACAAGGACCCGTCCGTCGCCACCATACAGCAGTCTCTTAGCAGACGCGTGGACACCCTTGTGAACCTTGTAGCTCCTTCCACGCCAAACGAGGTCGTCGTAGTCGCATGTCATATCGGCGAGCACATCCTCGAAGCCTAGCGTCCCGCGGCAGGCCAAAACGACGGCTTTTGACTCGTCGTCGAGGGAGACATAGTGCACAAGCGGTACGCCGGTCTCGGTCGCTCCCGAGGAGTCACTGCCTCCCTGAGGATCCACAAAGGAAGACAATAGGATGGACTGAGGCTTGGATTGGGTGTGGTGGGCGAACATGCGGAGTTCGTGGTGGGTGTCGTCGAGGGCTTTTAGCATGGGCGGCATCGTCTTGGATATTCCGAGGACCTTGAGGAAGCTTGAGCCGTACGAGGCGGAGGAAAACCGCATGTAGCGAGTGATGTTTCGAAGGAGGTGGAAGCGTGGGAACGTCGTATCGATGCTACCCGTGCGGCGGAGTGTAGCGAGGGCTTCGGCGTCGCCAAAGGGGCTGCGATGATGAAAAGGTATCAGGGACATCTGGGATTCTGCAGTCTTCAGTGTATAAATGCTGGGTGAGTAGGTCTGAGAAGAGACCCGCCTGTGGTTCCGCGAGGGTGACGGCGGAGGCAGCTGTCGGTCGATTATGTCTCTCTCGGACTTCGACTTCGCGATGGGACTGCGGTTGTACGCAGGTGAGACGGGTCGAAGATGATGCTCTACGGAGTGTATGGAGAAGGTGTCCGTCTGGGAGATGAGCGAGTCTCTCCTGCGCTCGTGGATCGATATGTAGCTTGCTCGGGAAGGGCTTCGAGGAACTGCGCTGCCGGCCTCGTATTCAGCGAGTGCTCGCGACGTGAGTGGGTTCCTGGGTTGCCCTCCGTGGGGCGGGCGGGGAGCGTCTCGCCTTGGGACCAGAGACGAGTCGCGATTCGGGACAGACAGCTGCTTCTTTGCAGCAGAGGACGACGGCTTCTGGTTGATCTGAACCGGCCCGCGACGCAAGTCCTTCACTGGCTGCTGCTTCCCTTTAGAGGCCACCGACGCGTTCGAGGACACGGCATCTTTGTCGTCCTTGGTGACGAGGTTGCTCAGTGTGGTTCCTGAGCCCCGTTTCAAGACATTTCGCAGACCTCCTTTCTTCTCGCTTGGTGGTTTTGCTGAACTAGGTGGAGTGGTGTCGCCTTTTGGCTTCTTTGACAATAGCTTCGACATGGACTGCTGCTTCTTGCGTGGGTTCTCGATGCTGACCGCGGAGCCGGCAGGCGATACTGGCATCCTTTCGCGTTTCTGATTCGCAGAGGTCTCCGGGCTCTGCATTAGCAGGGGTATTTGGGAAGTCTTGTCGGCGCCGGGTTTGCGGCTGGTGGATGGAGAAACCCGGCCTTTCTTTGGATGCGAGCGAATCGGCGGTGCATCAGCCGCAGGGGGGAGAGCTTCCATCTGAGCGTCATGGCGTGGAGACTTCGGAGGCGGCGTAGGCGGAGGAGACTGTGGCGAGAGCGGTAATATCTCCTTCTCGTCATCCGAAAGTATGTGCTCGTCAGAGGCTTGTTCATCGTCCGAGTCGATCTGCTCCACGAACCGAGGCATCTCGACTTCCTCGGGCCCGCCTTCCATCTCCGTACTTCTAAGATTGTTCTTGTTAACCCTAAAGACTACTCGATAGGTGGATTCAAGAGGGTTGGACCCTTGCAGAAGATGGTCTGACGACGCGGACAGACGACGGTTCCTCTGCGACGAGACTGGCCGCAGACGGGTCTCCTCGATTAGCTCCACACCAGCGGGCGGCGAGAGTGCGCTCGGCTGTGGACCGGATACTTCGACAGTGATGGTCTTGGTTGTTTTGGTTTCTGTCATGATCGATACCTTGGCTCCAGCCGGGAGCGTACGCATGATCTGCTGTTTGAGCCGTATCTCTGGGAGATCATCTTCGCCATCGCTGCTTTCGGCGGCGGCGTCGTGCTGCTGGATGGTCTGTATGACTGTCTCGCTGGGGCCTGGCTCCAGGTCGTGGCCGGTTAGTTGGCTCCCGTTATTGACCCTGGTGTAGTCCAGCCTCTCATCGTCATTGATAATCACGACGTCCCAGAGTATCTCTTCGACTTGTAGGCGCTGGCTCTCCTGCATGATCAGCCTCCAGGACCACCGCTGGAAGTATGCCAGCCCAACCATGCCGACGATGAGGTCGAAGACGCCGACGTGCTCGCCCGGCTGGCCGGTAGCTGGGTTGTTAAACTCGCGCCGTATCAGGGTGATGATACTGGCGATGGCCCTGGAGGACTCGGTAGAGCCGAGGATGGAGTCGAGGTAAGAGAGAGTCAGCTGCGAGACCTCGGAGATGGCGGACAAGGTGGTGCTGGTCAGGTTGAAGCCGGCAGTCGTCCAGAAGACGACCTGAGACATTGCTACGTGCAGGCTCTCGAGGCTCCGTTCCATAATAGTCTCAGCATCAGCCCTTCCCAGGTCCGAGCTGGACCTGGCGAAGGACTCGGAGCCGGCGCGGTGCAGGATGCCTTCGATGATACTGCGGCCAATCTCGAGGCTGGACAGGGTGGTGGCCTTTGCGGCGCCGAAGCCATAGCCGCCAATGATGGTCCCAACACGGAGGGCGAGGCTGGTGGAGCGCGTCCACAGGCTGATGGCGGTGGCTACAGGAGCTGGCAGGAGAGTGCGGCCTGGCGGAGGAGTAGGTATCACGTCTCTCTGCTCGACCGGGAGGTCGAGGGAACCTGCCGCGGCAGTGGAGGGGGCGTTGGCTGAGCCATGGTGTATCCGATCCTCCATCTCGGACGAGGTGCGAGCAGAAGCTCGAGAAGTCGTCCTGGATGGGTTGGCCCAGCGCAAGTGGGAGCGTCTGTAGTTGGAACGAGGGCTGGAGTAGTAGTAAAGCAGGTGAGTACAACTAGAGTGTGTAGCATATTGTTGAGGTCGGGTTGGGCGTGCTTGGCCGAGGGTGGCGAATCGACGACGAATTAAGAGAGGTCCTGGTTGTTAGTGGTCATGCGATGCGGACAGAGTGGAGAGGGCGGAATGTCAGCAGTTTGGGGCCGAAAGTAAACAGAGCATGATGGCATCGAGGATTGGAATGGGCAGTTTGTTTTGGTCCCAACAAATCCTCGGTGTCGATCAAGAGCAGAGCAGAGGCGGACCGGAGGACAGGAGATGATGTAGACGGCATTGACATGTGAAAGGCCGCGGGCAGACGAGGAAGAGTCATCAAAAAGACGTCGAGAAGGCTCTTTTTGAAGGTGGATAAAGCGGAGTCCATGCCAATGCTCCGCGTCTCCGCTGTTCGATGCGGAAAGCTTGGGCGAGGCGGGTCAGCAGCCGATTTGCTGCTGGCTGGGCAGGGCAGGGCAGGGCTGGGTTGTGATGCGAGGTGATGTGTGCGTCTCCTTGTCTTTGGAAAAAGTCTGGACGGCATGATCTGAAAGTGCCTGCAGGCGTGCAGGCGTGATGTAGTGTACCATTGCATCTGTCAGAAGTGCGGGTGGAGAGTACGTATCCATAGGTTGGTAGTGTACCGAGTACGCTTTGTATCTGTATGCACTACGCCGTATCGAGAAGTGGTTCCTGAGCACTCGAATGCGCACGAGCAGCCCTTCCGGGAAGACGAGAATAGTGACGACATTGTGTTTGCTGGATGCTTAGAATCTGGACCCTGCTCGCCTCGCCTCGCCTCGACTCGACTCGACTCGTATTTGGCCCCGACTGCAGCATAAACTCGGGAAGATGGACAGGCACGAGCATCAACCAGGCGCTAGAAAATAAACTCTTGCCGTGTCCCGTCGTGCAGATGGCCCTGGTCACAAGCCAGCAAGTCAGCTAGCTACATGGAATACCGTAACTGCGACTCGAGGTCTCGCCTTAGATCTCAGATAGTGTAGCTGGTTCTGGTGGTGTAGAAAGTGACGGCCCCAACCAAGATCATCTGCATCCCGAAGCAGGGGTCCAGGTGGGAACCAGGTCCAGGCCCAGGTCCTGGCCCAGGTGCAGATGCCCTAAAATAGCTCAGGGGAGAAAATAGGGACGAGAGAGGATCGACCTCGTGCTGGGCCTTGGAACCCGCCCGGGGCTGAGGACGGACAGTGCAGCAATAGCAACAGCAACAACAGCACGAGGATTGACCGAATGCCATTTGTTCACTTCGATCCCAACATCAACCACACCGGCCTGACCCGCGATAAATGCGACACCTGTCCCCTCTTTTCCCGATTCCAAACCCAATTCCTTCCTGCTGTGCCCACACTATCCCAACGTCACTCGTCCCATAAGCCTTCCATCCCGTCCCATCTCGACCACTCCCAGACCGTCTGCTGTCAGTGAAGCTATCCGCATTGGCCACAGCTCCTTTGTTCTCCAGCTGCCATAACCTCGCCCTCGCATAACCTAATTCCAAACATGAACGGAACCTCAGAGCCCTCCCAGGCAGCCTCTGCCTCCACCCAGACCACAGAGACGGTCAAGATGAACGGCACATCAACATCCACATCCACCACAACCGCCACCGCTACATCAGCCGCCCCGGGTGCAGGCCTCTTTGGTGACGACCTCATCTCCCCCGACGTCGCAAAGGCCCTCCCCGAAGGATACAAGATCCGCGCCCTGCGCCAGTCCGACTTCGATGCCGGCTTCCTAGACTGCCTGCGCGTCCTGACCACCGTTGGTGACATCACAGAGGAGCAGTTCGCCGAGCGCTTTCAGTGGCTCAGCAAGCAGGACGGCGGTTACTACATCCTGGTCATTGAGGACGGCGGCAGGGTTGTCGGCACCGGCGCCCTCATTGTAGAGCGCAAGTTGTACGTTGCTCTCACTTTCCCCGCAAGACAGTCACCACGGAGGAACATGGTTCTACCTCCTACCCGAACTAGCAAGATCCAGTGACCCGCGTGCTAACATGCGTCGCTCCGAACTAGCATCCATAACCTCGGCCTCGTCGGCCACATCGAGGACATCGCCGTCGCAAAGGACCAGCAGGGCAAGAAGCTAGGCCTGCGCCTCATACAGGCCCTCGACTTCATCGCCGAGAAGGTCGGCGCCTACAAGACCATCCTCGACTGCAGCGAGGCCAATGAGGGCTTCTACATCAAGTGCGGCTTCAAGAGGGCCGGCTTGGAGATGGCCCATTACTACAAGAAATAAGTCGACCTCCTTTCTCCGCATTCCAGTGGCGTGTGCGGCTGGTGTGTGTGTCCCTGCGCGCTCGTGCAGGTCATCGTGACGCACCGGAGGGGGGAAACAAGCCGAGCTGATGGATGGACAGCACCACAGACTCGAGGCTGTGACCGACCTGGGCTGCTAGGTCTTGATTTCTTTTGGAGTAAACAACCGCCAGTAAAGAGCGGAGCATATTCGACGGGCCCGTGCTAACAAGGCATTCGGGGTTAACGAGCCTGGGATGCCGTCACGCGGTGATGTGGCCACAGCTTTGAGGCCTCAATGCGTTACCTATCAAAGACCGTGGCCCAATGCAAGGGAATTTTGCTTTTGCAAATAAAGGCAAGACAGAGGGGAAGAGCACTTGGTGTACACTCTGGTTCGAAACGGCGTCTTGATATCATGGGTTGGGCACTTCTTGGGCAGACACACCAGCAGTTGGTTAAGTTCATGTGTCTGCGTCGCCTGTCACGTTAGACAGAGGTAGAGCGAGGGGACCTGAGTAATAGAAATATCGGCAGCTGGGTCGCGCCAGTAATAAATGGCCGAAGCCGGAGGTATAAAAATCATGCGATTACATATTTCAAGCCACCGCAAGACCCCTAGTGTAAGTACGGTAGTCCAACTGCCGGCCACTCGGTCGCCGAAGAGAAACAAGAACGGAACCCCGCGAAGCCCTGTTCCCGCACTCACATGTCAGACGTGTGGCGGACAAACCTTCTTTCTGGGCCGACTGCATCTCTGAAAGCTTGGCTGCATCGACACCAGCTTGTCTTGGGGTTTACGTGGGCGGCTGCATTGCCGACCGCTTGCCTCCCTCTCCCAGATCGAGACACACACAGCGCATGGTCCTTTCTTTCCTGCATAATATATGTAACCATCATCGCGAGCTGAAGCCACCACCTCCCCGCTCGAGGCTGAGCCCGGACCTGAAGCCTCATGGCCCCTTCCAAAGGGTCAGGTGATGGTGCAAGGGACCAAGCACGGTCTTGTACTCTACTCCCCCTTCTCTTCTCGCCTTGACTAAACGAGGGGCACAGAGCGCACGAAATGCCACGAGCGTTTTGGAACCACCGCTTAGGAAATGGGAAGGGCGCGAAGCAAGCGTTGCTGCCCTCGCCCGCTATGCCCACGGACAGAGCACACGTGAGCATGACCCAAGTCTGTCTGTCTTGTCTCTGATCTGATCTGATCCGGACCGGACTGTCATGGATGGCCTGCCACGAACCCTCTCCGGTATCAGGTATGTACTCTCTGACTACGCAGTATATATCTCGCTGTCAACCAGCGAGGGGTATAAGATGGGTGTTTACAAGCCTCTCCCCCCCCTCCGTCTCCACCCCTCATCGCATGCCCAATACACACACCACCACCCTACTCCCGTCTCATCCTCTTGTTGCGCCAGAAAGAGGTGTTCGGTCTTCTGTCGTCTGAACCTGTCTGTCTGTCCTCGCAAGTTGCGAAAGATCGCACGAACCATCTAGTCCGTGGTTCCCAATTTCGAAGCATCCAAGCCCCCGGTCATCCTGGTCTTGTTTCTTTTACCCCGAAACTATCGTGCCGCCCTTTGTCACAAGCACACTTCCCCGGCCCCGATCCTTCGGAGATCCCCAGCCCGCGAGCCGTACAGGCATACCACACACCTCTCACACGCACACACACACACACACACACACACACCGGGCAGCAGCAGCAGCAGCAGTAACGGCCCCCTCTCGGGCTTGTGCTTTGTGCTTTTCTTGGCTCGTTACGCAACTTACCCACGGGCGTGTGTCACCGTGGTGTGTCGATCGTCTCGGCTGTGCCCCCAATCTTAGTTGTCTCATCATAAGAGAACAAGCCCCATATTTTATCCCCAGGTTCGGTCCTTCGGTTTGCCTCTTGGTACCGACTCTTCCTGCCGAGCCGAAAGTTTAAAGACGCAGGCATGCCTCACAGACACCGACCTGCCGACGTCGAGGATGACGAGGGCTACGTGAAGGACCTGTACCTCAGGTTGGACAAGATCCGCATTGCGTCGCTACGTGCAGAGTAAGTCGATACGTTTTCATTTTTTTCATCTGATCTTGGTCTGGCTTTGTCCGGGCGATCCACTGTTTTCAGAAGGTTGGGGCAAAAATATCTGTTCGCCATGTCATACCCACAATCCAATCTGCCATAAACGGTCATTTGGCGCCCTCTCTCTAGCTCTGTCCGGCTCTCTCTGTACCGTGTTTCCCGCGCTCTGTTAGCGTTAAACCCGAACACACATTCCCCGATCAGCAGAATTACCCCGGAGCCAAGCAAGCATAACTCCACTCCACCACTCGTTTGTGCACATGAACCCCGAATTATAAATCCACGATTTCGGGTTCCGGGCGCCTCTCAGCCACATGCGCTCAACAGCTTCTCTCGGTGTTCATCCATCTTGGTGCTCTCTTTTTCGACCTTTTGCTTCTGTCTGCCTCCTCTGTTTCTCCCTTTTACATTTCTGGAAGGCCCCTCTGCTGACACGATCTTACTTTCCGCCCCCAACCAACAGGGCCCGACGTGCATTGAGTGAACACATCGCTTCCCGGCCACATATCCGGATCAGGCGGTGCAGCGTGGTCTATCAGAAGCCCTCGGGTGAATTTTGCAAATACCACATCAACAAGATCGTCTCTTTCAACTCCACTTAACACCCCTCGGCTCGCTGTGGACGCCTGGTATACTTCCGGGGGGGAAAGGATTGTTGCCGTCCGGCTTATTGCTCTGCGGGGGAAGGGGGGCAAGGGAAGAAGAGAGTGAGGAACAGGAAGGAAGAAGGAAGCCTAACACCCAACATGGGCGCCCTCGTCAGGATGCTTACACCGGAAGCCTCGCCGGAACCCGAACTCGCCCCTTCTGGATCTGGACTGTGGCAGTCAAAGCCAACAACGACAACCACAACAAGCAGCTCCGCAGCCATACAGCCACTCCAAAAACGAAAACGCTCATGGCCCTTCCCGACAACCCGCCCAGTCAGCCCCCCAGCCTCAGCCTCGTCCTACTCCACCGCGGGGGATGATCTCCACCCCACCACCACCACCATCACCAGCGTCAAGGCCCTCTGGGAGCAGAACGCGAGGTGGAGGGCCGCCGCCATGAGAGGCAGCCAGCGGGCACCGTTCCAGGACGCGCGCCACGAGGACCTGCAGCCCATCTTCGAGGCCCTCATCGAGAGCGGGATCGACGATGTGATGTCGCCAGAGTACACCCTCGCCTTCTACCCGCGGGCGCACGAGCTGGCCCTGAGCGCCGAGAACGCCCTGCTGCACCGAGGCGACGAGGCCCTCGCGGCGGAGCTGTACCTGCGGGCCTGTGCTGTCCTGCGGGTGGGGAGGTATTCCCCACCCCTAGCGGCGGCAGCAGCAGCAGCAGCAGCAGCAGAAGAAGAAGAAGAAGAAGAAGAGTCAGCATCAACACCATCACAGCCCGACCCGGCCTGCCCCGTCCGCGCCCGCGCCTGGCAGCTCCAAAAGGCGTACCACACCAAGGCGGGCCGCCTGTTTCCCGCCTCGGCCCCGCTGGACGAGGTGACGATCCCGCACACGCACGACGCGGCCACGTCGCCCGACCACCACCACACCGGCGTGCGCGACCGCAGCACGAGGTGCGCACCAGCGGCGCCCGCGCGGCCCCAGATCCCCGCCGCCGTGCGCCTCCCACCCGCGACCCTCCGCACGGGCCGGCCCTGCCCGGCGGTCCTCGTCGCCACGGCCGACCGCACCGCCCACTCGGCGCTGTGCGCGGACCTCGTCGCGCGCGGGTGGGGGTGTGTCGTCGTCGAGGCGCCCGGGCGCGGGGACTGTCCTGTTCCTGCCGCCGCTGCGGGTGACGACGCGGCGGCGGCGGCGGAGGAGGATGCACTGTGGGCCTCGGTCCTCGGGTGGATGTCGGCCATCCGCGTCTTTGACATGGCCCGGGTCGTCTTCTGGGCTGCTGTGGACGACGATGGTGATGATGTGCCCGGGCGGATCGTGGGCCAGATCGCGGGCGCGGGGGCGGCGGACGGGGCAAGGGTGCGCGGCTGTGTTGCTTTCGTCGGGAAAGGGCCGTCGTCCGTGGCCGTGCCTGCGGGCGGCGGGGATGGGCTTGTGCTCTTCGAGTATGGTGCCCCTAGGCTGGGTGCCGAGGCGGTCCGGTCGGTTGCCGCGGGCACTACGGCGGTTTACGACCGGCTGGAGGATCTCGCGAGGCTGGACATGGCTGTCTAGGTGGGAAGGCAGGCCCTGGGTGGTCCTGATGTATATGTCTACATGTATGATTGACTTTACGGGTTGTGGATGGACTTGTCACGATGGCGCGGCGTCACCAGCGGATCGGGAGGTCTGGGTGCTGTCTCTTTTTTGATTTATTCTTGCTTCCGAGATATCACACCGCGCAACATGCACTTCCTGCTTTCAAAGTGCCAATAAAATTTATCCGGCAAAATAAAAAAGGCCTCTTGAAACCTTTCCCCCAGCCGCTCGCCACGTACTTAGTGTCGCCGACAATCCACCACCTACATATTCACCATGACCTTGAGCACCAGGTCCCCCTTGTCGTCCTTGGCCCTGGCCGCCATGCCGAACGCGTCGGGGACGCTGTCGAGGCCGTCGTAGCGGTGGGTGATGAGCTCGGCAACGGGGGGCAGCCTCGGGTTGCCGCCGGCCAGCAGCTCGATGACGCGCGGGTACGTGTTTGCGTAGCGGAAGACGCCGACGAGGTCGACCTCCTTGAGGGAGGCGGCCGAGATGGGCAGCGTCTGGACGGGGTTCCCCATGCCGATGATGAGGATCTTGCCGCCTGGCTGTGTGGACTGTTGTGTGGGCGAGGCACGAGACGAATGATTAGCAAACCTTTTATTTTTTATTTTTTTTTTTTTTGTTGCCGTGGTGTTTGTGCTTGTCGTACAAACAAGTCGTAAAAAAGAAAACAAAAATAGAGAAAGAAAAAAAAGATGAACCCACGTAGATGGCAGCCTGCAGGCAGCTCTCGACACCCGTGCACTCAAACGTGGCGTCGACGTCCCCGACGGGCTCCCCGGCCTGCGTCGTGGCCCCGGCCACCAGCGCGGCCACCTCCCTCGCGAACTCGAGCTTCTCCTCGACCGTGCCGGGCCTCTTGGCCGGCACCACGACGCCCGCGTCCGCGAACCCGCGGCCGACGGCCCAGGCCACGCGGTCCGCGTTGATGTCGGCGACGGCCACGCGGCGCGCGCCCAGGACGGCCCTCGCGACGGCGCAGCACAGCAGGCCCACGGCGCCGGCGCCCAGGACGAGGACGGTCGCGCCGGGGGCCAGCGCGGCGCGGTCACCCGCATGCAGCGCCACCGACGAGGGGCTCGGCGAGGGCGCCCAGCTCGAGGGGCACGCCGGGGGGCAGGCGGTGGCAGTAGGCGGCCGGGTGGGCGATGTGCTCCTGGAGGGTGCCCTGGGCGTGGGGAAGGACTTTGCCGAGGAGCGGAAGGACATGGCGCGGCAGATGTTGTAGCGGCCCCCGGCGCAGAGCCTGCACTCGCCGCAGGGGAGGCCGACCTCGAGGGCGACGTTGTCGCCGGGCGCCAGGCCCGTCACGGCGGACCCGACGGCCGCGACGGTGCCGGCGGACTCGTGGCCCAGGGTCATGGGCTGGCGCACCTGGATGTCGCCGTTGCGGAAGTGGTTGAAGTAGTGCAGGTCGGAGCCGCAGAGACCCGTCGACTTGACGGCCACCAGGACGTCGTCGGGCCCGAGGGCCGGGATGGTGCGCTCTTCCTGGGGCGGCGTGTCAGGCTGGGTGTGTTGTCTGGATGGGGTCTGGGGCAGTCACTTACCACGCGCAGGTCCTGTGCTGCGTGGAGCACCGAGGCCCGGGCTGTTTGCGTGGACGACATTTTGTTGGGCGTGGTCACTTGGTATATACAATACGATGCTCCTACTATTCCAAAAGCAACAAGCTTATACTTCCCAGCTGAAGTTGTGAGTCTTGGGCGGGTGGAGAGGCAGATGGATACACGGCCAGATGGGCAGAGACAGGAACAAGGAGGTTGGATAACCTCAACCTCAGGCTCGGGATCCGGGAGAGGGCGTGCGTTGGGTGTGGAGCTCTTTGGTCACTGCGCTGAGGAATTGGATCAATGGCAGGCGAGATGATTGACGGCTGTCAGAGAAAGTCGACAGCAGGTGCATCTGCCCGGGCGAGAAAAGGGACAAGCCTTGGACCGTCTCCATCCTCCCGCGGGGGTCCTCTGCAGCGGTCGACTGTCGACTTACACGATAGTCTTGACCCGTCGTCCTCTGCGCATCTGGCCCAGCGGGTCTTTGCCCTTGGCAACTGCTGGCATAACTGTCTGGACCACGGCCCCTGCGCACAGAGTCTGCAGAGATGTGCTGGTGGAAAGATCCCCGTCCTTGTACGTTGTGCCGGTCTTTGCTCTCTTGTCTGTTCGCGTGGGGAGCGAACAAGACGGGCTTCTCCAACAAAAAAAAATTGGGATTTGATTCCCCAGACGACGTCAGCGGGGTTGTTGTCGTCGTGGGTCCCCTGGCCAATGCGGCCCCCCCCCTTCCCCACCCGCACGATGGATGCGTGGTCCCTCTTGTGGCCTCCGCACGACTTCCAGCCGACGGGCAATTATCGCCGGTGGTTGCCCCCCTCGATACGACCGCGCCTGCATCGGAGCGACGATTTCGATTTGGTCACCTGGGTCCTGATGGTAAAAGGCCGTGAATCATGACGTTTATCGGGTGGATAACCCTTGCCTGAGCCTTCGGTTCCTTCGTGCCCTGTCATTGATGTCAGGTGCTGAAACACCCTCGCTCACTCACCCACCTGGAAACCCCAAGTCTCGCGGTAGCCTCACCTCCACCCACCCACAGCACAGCCATGGCACACAGCGCCCTCTTCTCCCTCGAGGGACAGACTGCCCTCATAACAGGCGCCACGCGAGGCATCGGCCAGGCCGTCGCCATCGCACTGGCCGAGGCGGGCGCAGACATACTCTTGGTCCAAGTAAGTCATCAACACTCCCAGATTACAACCAAATAAACTAACAGCCAATGCCCCCCCCCCCCAGAGAGACACCACCAGCCAGTCCACCCTCGAGTCCATCAAGGCCCTGGGCCGCAGGGCCCAGATCTACACCGCAGACCTCTCCTCACCGTCGGACGTCTCCTCCCTCGTCCCGCGCGTCCTCGCCGACGGCCACCAGGTCCGCATCCTCGTCAACTGCGCGGGGATCCAGCGCCGGCACCCCTCCGAGCTCTTCCCGGACGCCGACTTCGCAGAGGTCCTGCAGGTGAACCTGTCCACGCCCTTCTCGCTGTGCCGCGACGCCGCCGCCCACATGCTCTCCCTGCCCGAGCACAGCACCACCGGCCGGAGGGGCACCATCATAAACTTTGCCTCGCTGCTGAGCTTCCAGGGCGGCATAACCGTCCCCGCCTACGCCGCGAGCAAGGGCGGCGTCGCGCAGATGACAAAGACCTTTGCCAACGAGTGGACGAGCAGGGGCGTCACCGTCAACTGCATCGCCCCCGGCTACATCGCCACCGACATGAACGAGGCGCTGCTCAACGACCCCGCCAGGCTCAGGAGCATCAGTGAGAGGATACCCGCCGGCCGGTGGGGCACGCCCGAGGACTTCAAGGGCCCGGCCGTGTTTTTGTCGAGCAAGGCTGGCGCGTACATGAGTGGGCATACCCTGACTGTTGATGGCGGCTGGATGGGCAGGTGATTGGGGTGTACTCCGTAGTGGCTGGCAGTTGGGCTTAGATATGTATTTGTCGCGGTACCAACCAATGTGACTATGAAATTCAGATCACGTCACCAAAAAAAAAAAAAGCAAGTCGCTGTACTGAAGTCCAATTGGCCATGGTGACAAGTGCATGCATGAACTGAATATGTGTGTGCATGTTCAAAACCAGAGAGGATCCAATCCTCTACATCTCTCCATTCTACCTGCACCGTCTCCAAGGCCCCCCTCCAACTATGACTTGTCTGGGAACCCAAAGTCGATGCCAAACGGAGGGTACACGAATCGCTGCACCTTCCCCGTCCTCTCCAGGTCCTCTCCGTACGCGTTCAGCTGCTTCACGTCCTCGTCGTCCAGCTTGATGAGCTTCAGGTTGGACTCGATGCGCGAAGGCGTCACCGACTTGGGCAGCACGGTGCTGCCTCGGGGCACTATACATTCAGAGAAGAGCTGTTAGCACGGGCAGGACCCCTTCCCCCCCCCCCCCCAAAAAAAAAAGAACGAAAAGCCAGAGCAACAACTTACCATGCCAGCTCAGCAGCACGGCCGCGGGCTCGACGCCGTGCTTCTGCGCCACCTTTGTGACGACCTCCTCCTTGAACAGCGGGCCGCCCGTGGACCCGAGCGGGCTGTACGCCATGACGTGGATGCCCTTTTCCCTGCACAGGCCGACAATGTCGTTCTGCGGCAGCGCCGGGTGGTTCTCGATCTGGTTGACGGCGGGGACGACCTTGGCCACCTCCAGCAGCTCCTCGAGGTACCGCCGCGAGTAGTTGCACACGCCCACGGCGCGCGCCCGCCTGCCGGCCCCCAGCGCCGGGTCCACGAGCGCCTCCATCTGCCGCCACGTGTCGGTATGGTGGTAGCCCTCGCGGATGATGTCGCGGCTCCCATCGGGGAGCTTGGGGAACTTGTCGTCGTTGCCCTCCGGGTTCATGAGCAGCGGCCAGTGCACGAGGAACAGGTCCACGTAGTCGAGCCCCAGGCTCGCCAGCGACTTGTCGAGGCCCAGCTGCACGCGCGTGTTGTACGTCGTCCACACCTTGGTCACCACGAACACGTCCGACCGCTTCACCACGCCCTCCGAGATGGCCCGCGCCAGGCCCTGGCCCACCTCGGCCTCGTTGCCGTAGCAGTACGCGCAGTCCAGGAGCCGGTACCCGGACTTGAGCGCGTGGTAGACGCCCTCGGCCACCACGCCCGGCGCGGCCTGCCAGGTGCCGTAGCCGACGGCCGGCATCTTTTGTCCGCTGTTGAGGGTGAAGGTGGTGTCGGCCATCTTGAGTGAGAGAGAGAGAGAGAGAGAGAGAGAGAGAGAGAGAGTGAGTGTGTGTGTGTGTGTTTATGTTGAGAGGCTGGGAGGTATATTGATAGGTAGCTCGAGTGTCGATGTCTGGGAAGCCAGAATATGCAGTGCGAGGGGCCAATCGGGCGAGAACAGAAAACAGAATCAAGCTCTGACTGGGGGAAATCCAGATCTCAAGAGAGAGGAAGCCAAGGTATCTACTATCCTTGACAGCAGCAAGAGGAAACCTGAGACTCTCCCGGATAAATGCCCCTCCAAAAAAAGGCACAAAAGTGCCCCTCCAAGGAAATGTAATGGAACCCCCGTCCTCGGGTGCCCCTCCCCCGCGGGTTGCCAAGGCCTGGGCATGACAGCACTCTGGTAAAGCCAGGGACCCGCTCACGGCAACCCAAACAGGCTCGATTCGGCGAAGCTGCAGGCGAGGCGGAAAAAGGACCGGCTTGGCGCGGTTTCCTCTTCGGTGCTTCTTTGGCCGACCGATTTCATCGTGCAGTCTCTGCCATGTTCCTCGCTGACCTCGCTGACCTCGCTGTTCGATCGCCTGTTGGCAAGTACCTCTGGTCCCCCGCATGTGATTCCTGCACCGGCGGGAAGAGCATTCCGTTAATAGCCACTGCTTGTCGCGAGATGTACATACCTATAACACGCATCAGATGGAGGCAGGTGTTCTTTCGAAGTGAAATAAACGGACGGGCTGTCTGCCGCCGCCATGCATCTATTCATGGTCTTTTTGTGCATTATATCAAGTACGCCGTAAAGTCTTTCTATGCCTGCAGTGCTGGGAAGAAGAAGAAAATGCTGCTCTGTGCCGCGGATCCATGGCCGTCTTGGTACTGTTACAAGAAAAAAGAAAATAGGTATCAAAACTCGCACACTGGTCTGTAGCTATCCAGCAATCAAAACCCAGAGCCTGCAAGTCTCGTCAGCCAGATGCTCACTGTGGCCTCCCCTCCCCCCGCCCCACTATAGAGGGGGGGAAGGGGGTCGCGGTAGGGAGGTAACTCACAAGAAAAATATCATCATGACGCCAAACATCTTAGCCAGCAGCCATCGGTTGGATGATACACTGCTCCAGTACTTGAGGAGTTCCCTCTGTGCGCCACTGACGTTGTCGACCACGTCCTCGGTGTTGGCGTCGATCCGCTCGATCATCTCGCTCTGCTCCGATACCATGGTCGCCAGCTGCCCAAAGATGCTGCCCAGCTCCGTGATGGTCTTCTCTATGGCCTCGATGGCCTCCCCGCGCTGCTGTATGTAGGTGTTCTGGGGCTGTGCCTCCTCCATCATCAGCAGCTGCTGGTCGCCCACGGGGTTCAGCGACAGCGTGTCCCCGCCCGGCACCGGCGTGCCCGTCTTTGGCGTGCCGTAGAGCGGGCTCGCCGACTGCTGCAGGGGCACCTGAGCCTGGGTCGAGACCGACGACAGGAAGTTCTCCTGCCTCGACCGGCTCGCCTGTATCGTCTTGGTCCGCATCTCGAGGGTCTCGCGGAAGCTGGCCGACACGTCCGTCAGCTTGCCCTGCAGGAGCAGCACGACGTTCTTGTTGTGCTCCGACTCCTGCGACTTGCCGCCCTGCTGCGACGACCTGACCACCTCCTGCAGGCCCGCGATCTGCTGGTTGAGCGCGGACAGGTCCTGCTTGATGACGAAGGTGAGCTCGTTGATCTCGACGGGGTTGTCGAAGAGAGTCTTCCGCCGCGCGAGCTGTGCCAGCTTCTCCAGCTTGCCCATCGTGCCGCTGATGCCCCGGCCGATGTCTGCGGCCTTCCGCGCGAAGTCGGACCGGCGGGGTTTTCGGGAGCCATCTGCTTCTGCCCTCTGGGCGTCGGTGAGGAGGGATCGCCGTTGGGAGCCGACCTTGGCCTGGGCTTGTCGTCGCTGTGCTTGTGACAGAATGGATTTGAACTGGGGGCATGTTGTTAGCATCTGTCGCGCTCCGATGCCGGCTGGCCCGACACGAGGGAGACATACCTCTGAGGTCCGGTCTTGAATGTTTGCGACAGCCATGGCTGCGGTATATTAAACGTCGTGTGGGTCGTCAGGTAGGAAGCGCTAGGAAAACGGTCTCGAGAGGACGGGTGGTCTCTCGTCGAGACAACGAGGCGTAGCGGTCTGGTCGGAGGTGACGCGATCTGCACAGCAGTCCGTCTCGATGGAAAGCAATGGCGAGTGACGACGTAGGCAGTACTTTCGGCAGGCGGTGGAGTGTGGGTTCGCTGCGAGCCGTTGTCTCGATGACGAGATCAGGCTTCCAGGTTTATCAGGGTATCTTGGGCGATAGGAGATTTGAGGGTCTAGGCGGGCCGTGGACGAGTAGGATTGATTGTGATAAGCCGCTGGGGTGGATGAGTCGTCGAGTCGCAAAGTCACAGGTCGCCTCGGTGGGTCGCAAAGAACGGATCTCGTATTAAAAAAAAGGCTGGTGCGCTTCCAAGTTCTAGTTCCGTGGGGAAAGGCCTGGGTCCGTCTTGGGTCTGTGGTATTACAATAATGTGGCTGATGAAAGGGCTGGGATTGGATTGGCCGTCGATATCAAGAGTGGGAAGTGGAAAGAATTGAAGGGAATGGGGTGGACGGGCGGGTTAGTCGGTGTTGGGACTCGGTCAGTCCAAGGAGAAAGAAACGTGGTGTTTGCCTTGGTTCCAAATGGGAGGGGAGGGACCTTGGGCTGGACCCGGCTTGGGCGGGCTGGGCGGCTGGCAGTTGAGTGGGAAGGCCAGTTTCACGGATGCCTCAGGCAGAACAAGACTGGCATGAAATCGTCTAGAACCATACATAGTAGTTCTAATAATGTACATACACTACACAGCCCCCCTCCCAACCCCGTCCATCGCCACACTCTTCCCGGTTCCATCAACCTCGTCCGAACCAATTCGCCCCTTGCTGCCTCGGCTATGTCCTCCCGTGATCACCAGGACACCCTCTCAGCCTCTTGAGACCACACGATTGCACTTCATCCCTGACGCACGTGTTGGCAGTTCCAAATATGGACAGATCTCTGCAAGGGCACAGAGCCTTGGGATCGCCAGGGATGACTTGGCCAGGGGTCTCTATGCAGGCCAGAAACACGGCACCCGTCGATCTCCCTTGGACCACGCCGACCCCGTAGTCTGCTTCTCCGAGCTACTAGCATCAATTCAGTGCCATTTTGAGGACGCAACGTCCCAGGCCAACACGCCAATCATATGGCAAGCGGGCTGGCCACTTCACCGCAGCTCGGGAATCCTCAAAACTCCGCGTCCGCTGGTGCTGTCTCGTGATTGCCTGACTATCCACTCACGACGGGAAGCTCGGAACTGTTGCTGGCCTGGATCAAGCCTCATGCTCTCTATTGTTCTGCCGTCGTATTTGGAAGACTGAAAGCGATTTCGTCATGGCTGCATGTTGTCGGACTGTTTCTAGATGACTCCAACCGAGTCTAATTAAGTTTTTGATGTCATCAGATCCAGAAGACCCCCTGCCCATCTTTCGACTCTCTGTGAGGAAAGGCGTGATTAGACACTGCTGCTATTCGCGGAGGCTTGGTAGATACCTAGGTATACTCGCCGTGGAGTTGTTCCAAGAAGCTCAGACATCATGGCCCGGGTTCAGCTAGCTTCAGTAGCCACTTAGCTACACCGGATGGGTATGTTATCGCATTAGCTGTTTGCCAGCGTCAAAGTTCTTGAGGGCAGAAAATTCTGTTTGCCAGAAGGCACTTTACATGTCATACAACCCGAGCATGGCCAAGTCGGAGGCACTATTCAACTGGATTCATCTTCAATTAGCCATGGCCCGGAGG
Organism: Stenocarpella maydis; assembly: GCA_002270565.1. Lineage (NCBI taxonomy): Eukaryota > Fungi > Ascomycota > Sordariomycetes > Diaporthales > Diaporthaceae > Stenocarpella > Stenocarpella maydis. The sequence continues at coordinate 24,103 of NQMI01000112.1, forward strand.
TACCTGAGTGACCTTAAAGCTTCTCTCGCAATAGGGTGGGAGAATCATGTGTAGAGATCCAACGAGGCTCAAGTTATCAATCAATATAGCAGTAGCTAGAGATGAGCACCCACAGAAACCGAGGGCACACCAGTATCTCACCAACCACCCACTCCGAATACCACCCCTTCCACAACAATTACGTATCCTACCAAGGGAAACATTGATAACACTCATACTTTTCATCTACCCATGGTAGACCAGTCTCTAGATATATGAATGTATAAATTGAGCTGGATGATACTCTCTGATTTGCTGTAGCAATGCATGATGTACTGACATACCCTCTGGTTTCCCGTCCCATTGCTTGATTCTCTAGTCATGTCCATATAATACGGCGCACCCCGGTGAGATTAAGGATCAGCCTAGTAGTACTGCACGTACCACGATGAGGCAATGGTGACTGTCCAAGCTTCGTTAAAATCTGGTCCACAGATATTGCGAAACCATGAAATGGCAGCCTTTCCCCTTTGGCATCTGCCGCCACTCCGATGCATACACGCCAGGAGGCGTCCCCGTACAGATTCTTGGAGACGGTCCTCTCCGGGGAGATTTTGCTAGCCAGATAGGCTCACCTCCTGTCCCGATAACTGGAGTCATGCCTCGAATCGTTTCAATAATACACTTTGGTTCCCTTTAACGTCACAGCCTGGAACTCTGTCAGGGACCACGACGCCATACTTAAGTAGGTAGTTAGCGCCACCTACCCAGTATTGTGACTTCAATTACCCCGGAGAGTGCTGCATCTACCCTTCGAGGGAGCCACGAACGCGCAGCGAGTTATTTACAAGGGAGGGGAGACTCAAAACGGAAAAGAAGAAAGAGTAAGGAGGCCAATTTTAGCTGTATCCTCAGTTCCGAGTATACCTAGGTACTGCTCCCTCTGCTGCCTGTGCACTGATTAGCCGCTGCATATCCTTATTCACTCGGCCCGCTATACTTATATCCTACAATCCTTACAAAATTCCCTAGCATGCCTTTTACTTGCCTGCTGACCTCATCCACACCACTCACCAGTAGTTTGGGCTCTGGCGGCTCGAACTCGGAACTCACTCTGCTTTAACGTTCATACTCGGAGTGATCTATGCTATGCACTGCCAATTCACACGGACAATTGGCTTTGAAAGATGTTGGCTTCACCGTGACCATAAATTCCTAGTTTCAGGCCTCCTTCAGTATGATACACAATATATCCCCTATGCAGGTGTATTGCCGAGTGCACGTGCTGGACCCAAGTCAGTCCCCAACAGCCTCCTCCTGCGCTATCAGTCTGAACTGTGTAAGTCATTTGCTAAGCTGTTACTTCAACAGCACCTCCGGTTGTGGGTCATCATCTCTCTCCAACGGGAATCCGTTCGTGTACATCAAGTCTTTTTTTGGAGTTCTGATCGAATGATCACAACGCACGAGTACTCGCTCAGACTCATGCTGAGAAGACAGTGAAGGCCTCGCTCCATATGCTTGGTAATTTGCTTGCGTGGTCGTTGCTGTTCATCACGATGAAACAGAAATCAGAGGATATATCGAAGTTGAATAGCTATTAACGCACTCGGTGGTTTCAGGGGATCAGCCACGTGGACTGGATCAAATCGAAGTGTGTTGTGGGTCTCGGTGGCTCGGATGGCCGAATAACTATATAAGTGGTATTGCTCAGAAGGCCGAATGATTGTTCTCAAGTGGTTGTGATTAAGAAGGCTTGTGATGGTTGTTCGATTAAAGCAGGAACAAATCGTCAGTCTGGAAGACCACGGCCTTTTTATATTGCTAATTTCGAGCAATTTGTGTCCGCCCTTTAAGTCACGCGGCGAATTCGTCTGCACATGGTTCTTAACGATATCGAATTAACTAATAGCTAGAGATAGATTCGAACTTGACGGCTTGATGGCTTATCAATAGGGCCGGCATAAATTACCGTAGTCTGATACTAAGACTTTTAGTGCGGAATAGTAGTTTCTGGTTTAATACTAGTAAAAGTAGCAACTAAATGGTTATTGTTTAAAGCATGTATTATAAATCAATTGTCTATAATCCAAACTAATTGTTTTTGATCCCTCTGGGGCAACTATTATATGTTCCTACTGAGAAGAGGAACTTAAAGAATATAACTGGTCTATATCGAAGTTGAATAAATAATGTTGATTTTAGCAATGTACGTGACTACTGGGTGGGGAAGAGAGCCTGGCCATGTCGCAAGATTGATGTTGGGACCAACCTCGTAGTAAATTGCAGGAGGTTGGTCTGGCATTGTGAGTAATGAGACTGTTGTGGTCTCTTGAATGGCAGATGTGTGGCAATGGACTGAGTGCAATGATCCAGGAGAGAATTTTATAGCTTCCTACGCAGCCACAGGTCTTAATAAACAAAAAAAAACATACGGTCTTTTGTCATGCTTGCGAGCAATAGGGGAGGCAAATCCATAGTTTAATTTTGCAACGTACAACCTGTGGTTGGCTGGTGGCGGGCTTTCCGTGAGTATTCCTAACAGAAGTGCATGCGCCACGACGAGGCTTCGAACTATCTCGAGCCTCGAAATGGTGATCTCTAGCCGTCAGTTTCTCATCATAGGCGTCCCGGTACACTAAAATTTCTCCCATCCAAGCATCTTCTCGTAAGGATAAGGTGAGGATTCGCTTCCCGCAGTGCAGTTTAATCCGACCATGTCCCCGCAAGATCCCACTAGTTCATGTGAAACCATTCAACTAAACCGCGACGTGACGCAGCAACGAGCCTGAGAATTTTTATTGCCTGTTTAACCTTAGTGCAATATGGATCCGGACCCCGACACGTCACGATTTGTTGACTAGGCGGCCGCCTAGAGTAGGTTGGCTGATCCTTTTCCCACCGACTGGTATCCGGGATCTGTGGCCATACATCTGGGGAATCAGAATGCAGCCAATCGTTTCTCCAACCCCTCAATGAATGACAACACAAGTATTTCCACGGCGAAGTTCCCAAAATCAATGTACTCAATGGACACAGTCTCCTGTTGGAATACAAATGAGTCTCGGGGTCGACCGGTCTCGGGCTCCTCGGCCCTGAACCCTTTCTCAAAGAAGTTCTACATTGACCGTTGCTCTTTGCTCGTATACAATTCCTTGCTATCCTACTCGGCACGTTGTGTCAAGGCCTATGATTGACGCAGCCACCCCTTCGATGGTACTAGCAGTTCCCATGGGGAATTTATTTTAACTGGCACCAAAAACGGGGGCGACAAGACATATGAGGAATGTATCCTCGTGAAGGTCCGGTGGAGTAGTCCCTGTTAGACCATCTTTTGAACCGTCCCGTGACATCGGGGGGTGTCTCATCTGATACTCAGGTTGTTGATCCGGGGAACAGAGACTTCAGGTAATTCCATACTAGGAGAATTGTGTTGAGCCCTAGTACAGCGATCATCCGCCTCTGGGAAGCATGCAGCTGCGGGTTATTTGCTATAATGGCACCAGGATAGGACGAGAAGTAATTAAATTACATTTGATAGATTCCAAGAAACTTCCTCGAGACCGCAAACGAAATTGAGGCAGACAGTGCCTTGAAAAAATAGGCGCATAAAACTACCGAGGTGCCTTATGTGTAGTGATGCCGGCTTCACACGATGAACCCAGGATACCTGGAACTCTCTGCTGAGTACATTATTAGAGAAAGTCTTTGTCTTTACTGTCGTAGCACACCGCTCATTCAGAACTTTTCTATTCCATCTTACACCAACCGAGATAGCACCTGCCTCTCGTGCCATTACTGTGGACTTCAATTCGCCTTTTAGAGGAAGAACACGATGCCACCATACACTAAAAGTGTGAACCAGCAGTCAATTTCTAATAATCGATTAAAGGGTGGCATTGCTAAAATGCTCATAGCACTTCTGCTGTTTGTATCGATTGGCATCCTACAAATGTCTCTGGCCAGTCCTGTTACTCCGATCAACGGTCCGAGTCTTCAAGTCCTCCGCAGGTTCATTTTCGTCTGCGCCGACAACCCTCTCAGCAATGAATTCATTGGTGAGCCGCAAAACCTCTAATGTGGTCACCTCGGCAAGGTCTTTTGGGATGCGCCGTATGGACTGTGCCGAGACGACCCCGGGCGCTCACGTGAGCCACTGCGTAGCGGTAAAGAACATACGTAGGAGATCACGAGGTGCGTTCTTACGGTGTGTATGGACGGAATGGATATTGGTGCAAGCATGCCACCGGAAGCAATAGCAGAGGAGGCTAGACGTTTGATTTTAATGTTAAGTATTCCAAGGCTCGTACACGCCCAGTAGAAGAAGCGCATAACAGATCTAGCATTTCGTTTGAGGAAGCAAGATAAGAAAGGATGCTGAAATAATGAGAGTGACTTTCGATCGAAGTTGTGAAGTTTTGATTGCATTCTGCGATAGTTACAGGCGCATTGGCTTGGCTTGCTGGTTTGGTTTTTAATCCGGTCACAATTCCCTTTTAAAAAAAGTAACATTTAAAAAAAGTAACAAAAAAAAGGAAGAAAAAAAGAAGCAAAAGAAGCTGTAGTGTTTGTGGGTACCGACTAGTACATATATACCTAGGTACCTAGTTTTGCGCACTCAATGGCCGTGAATTGTAGATCGCTATCTTCTCTGGCCCCGTTTAAAGTCATTTCCTCATGAACGCATTGATGATATACTGCTTCTAGATGTTCCGTCCCCCTCCATGACCCCAGCTACCGCCAGAAGCCCTCGTCGCCACTGTTGTTGGACTCCCTGACCCTCGATTAGCGCACAGTTGAGAAGAGGAGACGGCATAATATCTATGTCTTGAATATATCCTGAGCTATTGTATATATTCTTAGCTAATAGGCGAGAGATGGGAAAGGGTGCTTATCAACTTTTGGTTGTTCAGCCTTCTCGTACATGGTAACCAGCACGTCTGATCGGCCAGACCCTTGAGCATCAGGTCGTGGCACGGGTCAGTCCGGACAGACCGGCGACCGCCGTAGCGAACGATGCCGCGCTCCACACATCTGCCTTGTCCGGAGAAGGGCAACCCCAGCTGACAAGGCACGCTGCCAGCCTGTAGAGGCTTGCCGGGTGCCAATCTACCACACGCACAAGCATCTAGCATGACGCGCCGCGTGAGAGAAGACATTCGGGTCTCGATCCCAACACCATGGGCCGGCCGACACAGAGATGCCCAAGCCCAAGGTGGCTTCGCTTGGAGCATCCGTGGCAATGGCTTCGATGCACTGACATCGCTCCCACAGGCGCGCGCGGTATCCTGTCAACCCGTGGCCCGCCCATCGCGCCCCGTTGCCGACCCAACTCGCGCGCCGATGACCACGAGCACCGCCTCATGTTTCTGGACTACGAAGACCAAGCAGACTACCAACACCGCCAGGTTTGCTGGCACCCAGTTAGGGCGGGAGCCGGCAACCATACGACAGCCGGAAGAACCAGCCGCGCATACCGGCTAAACCAGTCAGTGATAGTGCCGGCACCCCGAGAAACGACGAACCCCGTTGCGTGCGCGTTTGCATGTTCATGAAACAAATCATCCAGACGTCGATCTTGCCTCTCCAGTATCTTAGTCACATTGATAGAGATTGAAAAAAAAAGAAGAAAACAAGGGGGTAGAATTTGACAAAGATCTGAGGCTAGGATGACGAACTAGGCAGAGCACGGTAGTTCGAGCCGAGACAACAACCTTCCAGTCTTGGGCGGCTGCGGCTGCATTCATTTTTCCCCTTCTGTCCGACGTCAGAAAACGAGTGAACCAGAAACAGGAGAAACAAAAAGGGGGGCAACACCTCTTTCCCCCACAACCAGCTGCTCGCTTGGCGCTGGGTTTGTGTCTCGCCAGTGTCATGTCACGACATAGATTGTTGGATGATTAATTAGTAGTGGGACAGGCCGTTCTCTATTTCCCTCGCGTGTCGCATGCGTGCATGCAAAGGCACTGGTGGGGGTCCGAGACCGACGCGTTTCTTATTGTCAAAGCATTGAAATTGTCTTGGTGACACCCGCTGCTAACTCGGCAAGGCGGGTTTGACTGAGCCCGCCATAACAGGCCCGGCCCGTCCAAAAGTACTCCGTAGTTAGTTAGTCATGCATGTGGCCCCTCTGAGATGAGACATGCGCCGCTCTCGCCTGGGTTATGCCGACAGCCGGCCGGCAGGAGGGCAGCTAGCGGCAGGGGATAATCCCGCGTTCTTGCTGTCGAGCCCTCTGCTCTGCTGGAGAAGAGAGAAGAGGGAACATCCCGTCCGGGCCTTGATTCAGTTGTCGGCGTTGGGCGTCAATGGACGAGGGGCGGGCGGCTTTCGGGACGCGGGGGAGGAGAAAGGAAACCAGCGGCGTTCCTCTCCCAGCGGTTGGTTGGCTGTGGTGTTGCCGGCCCGAGTCGGCCAGTATAGCAGTGTTCCACGACAGTTAGTCGTACAGTAAGTAGTACAGCAAGTAGATTGATTATACAGTAGACATTAATTAATACGCGGGTTTTTGGGTCTGGGTACCAACAAAGACGAACCACTGGAGGGGACAAGCTCGGGCCCCCTCGAGTCAGCTTCGCCTTGTTGTGTGAGGTTGAGACTCGATGCCGGAGGCGTGATAAGATAGCGTACGGATTCGTAGTCTCCGGAGGGAGGGAGACATGGCGGAGTTGGTTCTAGATGTTCGGATGCTTGAGGTTAACGTGGAAGTGCCGTCATAGCGCACGGGATCAGAGATGGACGGAACGCTGCAAAAGTTAGCTGATAGGACGGTGGTCCGTGGGGTTGGATGGCGGGTGATCGCCAAACGTGACAAATGTTAGCAGGGTCCGCCACGAATCATGGCATGAACATAGTCCCCGCAAGACGACAGAGAGGGGAGAGGGTGTTGTGGTTTCACGCCGCGGGATCCAAATTTGGGTTGACTGGCAGAGGACTGGGCTGACTGGTGACTGAGAGCCAAGTAAGTCATGTGGTCGGAGAAGAGTGCCGCGCCGTGCAGGAAGTGAGACTGCAGATGACCAGGCTGTAGATCGCATCACCTTCCTCTCTGTGTGGGCGGATTAGCAAGGCGGAGATTAGTTGCATGACGGCCCATCATGCCAGTGCCGGTGTTGCCAATGCCTAATGCCATAGGGGGTATGCGTACCACATACAGTACAACAGGCAGAGCTACCCGCGGCCCGCATCCGGGATCCTGTTCGCTATGCCTACTACGTACATGCCAAAATGTGAATGTGGGATGGATAGGCGGATTGGTTGGGCGGACTGGGAATGGCGTGCGTCAACGGTGCGTGCCGGCAACTTGGCCCTAGAAGGTTAATTATAGCATACCTAGGCACCCAGGTAGGTATCTACACTATGTAAGCGTGTTTCGTACAGTTTGAGTTGGAGGACCAGTCAGCACACGCGCGCGCCGAGACAGCCGGGCAAGCGAGGGGACAAAGCCGTCCAAGATGGTGCGAGCCATTCACGAATGGAATAGGCCTGATGAGGGCGTCAGAATGGGGGAGGTGATACGGCCGATCAAAAGGTCCATATTTGGCGAGGCCTTCTCGATAGGCGCTGGCTGTGGGATGGGCGGCTTCGGACGAGGCCATGATAGGCTGCCGGACGGGGAGGGGGGCAGCTCTTGTGCTTGGGACTCACGGCTGGCTTGGTGTTGTCGGAGAATCGACCTGATGTGCTGGTTTGGACCGGCAGGCAGGGATTGGAGGGGAGAGACCACTGCACGGGTGAGGCACGGTAGCATTGGTGACGAATCTTGACGGAGAACACGGCAGACGAACAGGCAGGCAGCGGGCAGAAGTGCCAGCCAGCAAGCAAGCAAGCCCATCCCCGGGACCGTGACGACGGACGGGGCGCCGAGACCGAAACAAGGACGGACGCTGTTGGCCTTGATGCTACCGGGAAATCAGCCAAATATCGGTCGGCTGCTATGGGGTGTGACGAGGCGACGGATCCGTCAGTTCATCTCTGGCTCGTTCCAAGGCTGGTACGTCTGTAGATGTCGGCCGGCCAGTTTGTGGGCCAAGAATGGCATTGCCCCGGATCCATGGCCCGGTTGTCATGGCCACGCACAAGCCGTACCACGACGCAAGTACACGCGAGGCTCTCTTGCTCTGACGAGGTTCCGAGGTCAGAAAGGCGTCCACCGACTAGCCAGCCAGCCACCTCAGCTGCTATCCACAGGCAGATAGATATACAAGACGAGCTGCAGCATCGTGGAGTAGGTCCGGTACCTGGGCCCGGCGTCTGCCTGATCGGCCCTGTCCTGTTGGTCCGTTCGTGGCGCCCCAACACGAGGTCCCAGCCAGCCAGCAGGTCGGCAGGGCGGCCGTTGCCTCGTCCACGCTGGCCCTCTCGGTTTCCCCGTCGGCGAGGGAGGCGGCACATTGTCGGCCGTTGGTGGTGTCGGAGGAAGGACGGCTTGGTCGGCGGAGAGGTAGGTGGGCGTGTATTCGCTTGTGCTCGAGGTCGACACAAGCAACACATCAAATACTACGTAAATGTTCATAGTATGGGTAGACAGGACGAGACAGGACAGTGCAGGAAAACATTGAAGGAGAGGGCGGTGGCAGCCTGGCGTGACGAGAGACACGAGCAGGGCGTCTAGGCGCAACGGCCCGCACAGTGCCAAGACGGTGCAGCAGGCCTGACGACGACTTATACTACGGGAAACCAGGGATGTTGGGGCTTATTATGCTCATGCTCAGGCTCAGGCTCATGCTCATCCTCATGCTATCAGGCAAATCAGGCAAATCAGGCAAATCAGGCAAATCAGGCAAATCAGGCTCATCAGGCTCATGGGCAGCAGCAGATCGTGACGAGAAACCTGGCCCGAGCTGAGCTGGATCCCCATCAACCCTGACCCTGCAACGGTGCTGCCATTCGTGGTTGCTAGCTGCTGCCCGACCGGTGCCAAAGGGAGGGCCAGGGCCCAGAACGCACGCACAAGCCCTTTTCCGGAAGGGCCAACGACAGCAGGCAAGCCACAGGTGGTGGCCAGTGCCCCCTTTCCCGTGTCCTGTCTCCAGCACTGCAACGGCGGACCCAGCAGCAAATGCTGCTGTGCTGTGCTGTGCTGTGCTGTCCTGTACTCAGCCTGCAGCAGCCCTGTCTGGTCTGGCAGCCAGACTCCATCCAGAACCACCAAGGGGCTCCGCTTAAAACCGAATCCTCTTCTCAGCCGGCCCGCGCCCCCCTTCCTCCTGCATCTTCCCTTTTGTAACGCCCTCTCCCGTTCGTCTTCATCCCGACAAACCAATCTCTCTCTCTTCCACTTCCCCCTTCCCTCAACCCCTCGCCTTGCAACCAGAGACGGTGGAGATTTGAGCAGGAAAGACCCTGACCGAGGTCTTTCTCTTCTCTTCTTCCCTTCGCACCTGCAACAACCAGGTAATTTACCTGCATCGACTGAGGCATTTCCGCCCCCCTCGTCTGCCTCGTCTGCCTCCTCTTCGTCCTCGTCACCGCACGCCCTTCCGAGTCGACCACCACCCATCGCCACACCTCACCCGAACTTGACCGCCTGCCTCGACGAATATCTCTCTTTTCGGTCTGAAAGTGTGAATATGTGAGTCTTTTCACTTATTTCCTTTTCCTTCACCCTCTCTTACTGTTGCGCCCTCACGGCTCGGCATTATTGGACCCCCCCATTTCTGCCCCGTTCAACTCGGCACACGATCAGCAAGGGAACGTTCCCGGCCTCACGACTCTTGCTCTACCACCAGCATCTGCACCAGCACCAGCTTGTGAGCCTAAGGTTTCACCTCCTTGGCTTGCTTACCCGCTTCTGCCTCGGCTGCACTGGCAATTGTCGGTTCAGGCTCTGCCTCCCTCACACGGGTCTTACCCCCCTTCAGCTTTGCTTCCCAAAAAGGCTCGCTTGCTGCAGGGCGGACCACCTTGGCCAACCCCTCCTAACCTAATCTATTCGTACGCTGTGGTGCGACGCCTCCATAGCCTGATCCCGTACTCCACCGTCAACCCTATTCCTTGCATCCTCTATGATTGCATCACACCGCCCTCACCTCGAGACACCCATTTTCCTACTCGCATCTCCATTCTCTCGAGCATCTTTCTAACCTCTTCCATCCTGGAATATAGCCTTTCAGCAATCCGAATCTCAGTCGACTCGACTACCAGCCATCAATCACACCAAGTAGCTCCCTTCCTCTTCGCAGGACGGAAGCTCCCCATCAAAATCCGACAAGATGACCACAATGGTATGTTGCCTTACCGTTGTTTTTTTCCCGTTCGACTCTGGTTTCAAGGCTTTCAAAATGATACTTGCGGATCTCTGGGGCTTTGACGTTTTCACCCCTGGCAGGCCTAAGCCATCATGGAGACACGCAGTCGTGGTCTTGATTGAAGCCTGTTCATGTTTGGTCACGAAATTACCCACCTATCTGCATTATCTCGGCTAACATAATGCCCAATACAGGATCTCAGAGTCGGTAACAAGTACCGTATTGGCCGCAAGATTGGCTCCGGCTCCTTCGGTGACATCTACCTCGGCACTAACATCATCTCTGGTGAGGAAATCGCCATCAAGCTTGAGAGCGTCAAGGCCAAGCACCCCCAGCTGGAATACGAGGCCCGTGTCTACAAGTCTCTCGCCGGTGGTGTCGGCATCCCTTTCGTCCGTTGGTTCGGGACAGAATGTGATTACAACGCCATGGTTCTCGACCTCCTCGGGCCCAGTCTGGAGGATCTCTTCAACTTCTGCAACCGCAAGTTCTCGCTCAAGACCGTCCTCCTGCTGGCCGACCAGCTCATCTCCCGCATCGAATACATCCACGCAAAGTCCTTCATCCACCGTGACATCAAGCCGGACAACTTCCTCATGGGCATCGGGAAGCGCGGCAACCAGGTCAATGTTATCGACTTTGGTCTCGCCAAGAAATACCGTGACCCCAAGACCCACTTCCACATCCCCTACAGAGAGAACAAGAACCTGACCGGAACCGCCCGGTATGCCTCGATCAACACTCATCTTGGAGTCGGTACGTGCCACAGCCCCACCCCCCCCCAAATTTACCGTGCGTGACTTGTCATTGCTGACTGCCGGTACAGAGCAATCCAGGCGTGACGACATGGAGTCCCTCGGATACGTCATGCTGTACTTCTGCCGTGGCTCCCTCCCGTGGCAAGGTCTCAAGGCTGCTACGAAGAAGCAGAAGTACGACCGCATCATGGAGAAGAAGATGACCACCCCCACCGAGGTCTTGTGCCGTGGCTTCCCCAACGAGTTCGCCATCTACCTCAACTACACGAGGTCGCTGCGCTTCGACGACAAGCCCGACTACAGCTACCTGCGCAAGATCTTCCGTGATCTGTTTGTCCGCGAGGGTTTCCAGTACGACTATGTCTTCGACTGGACCGTCTACAAGTACCAGAAGAACGCCGCTCAGATTAAGCGGGACGAGCAGCAGGCCGAGGACAAGACCGGCGCTGCTTCTGGACAGGCCAACACGGCTGCCGCTACCAAGGCCACTCCTGCCATCCAGAGCAACCGCGCTCGCAAGATGATCGCTGACAACCCCGACGCCTCCCGGGGCGTCGGCACGAGCGATAGGATGTGAGTGCAAAATTAAGCCCGGCCCACTACATTCCTTGTAAGGAATCCTCCTTCGAGTTTGGTGTGCTTCATAACGCTGGCCGAGGGGAAAATGCTGACAAGAGTGCTGACCATCAGTCTGCGATAACAGGCTGCGCTCGGCTTCCAGAGGCCAAGGCGCTGCTGGCTCGGGTTACGCTTCCGGTTCCTACCAACGACCCAAGTGATTGCAACATCGCGGCCGTCCGACACTCAGATTGTTTTATTGTGGAAACAAAGATTGTTCATCCCTGAGCGACACTGGTAGATGGCACGCCGTGATGTCACGGGTCCTTCTGCCGGCGTTTCCTCAAACTTGTGGCAACATGTCTTCGCTCAGGGATTGCTTTCACGAACATCTCCACTCCACACACGCCCTCTCCTCGTCATCCGGGGGGGCCCTTTTCGTTCTTCGACGTATTTCGGTTAGCACTCATGGCTCGGTCAACTCCTGAAGGGCGAGCTGGTTCTACGGCATTGGGTCAGTAGGTACCAGCGTCGACGCCCATATGGAAACGGCTGAACGGCACGCCCGGTGCACCAATTGCTGGGGCATCGGCATGCTAGGAAGAAGTGTTTCGTTTATGAGATAGCAGAAGCATCACCAGCTTCGCCACTCGACGAACCGGACAAAGAGGCGCGAGTCCACCAGAGCTGGTTATTGTCATGGCCATGTCGGCTCTGGGTGCGACCAGCCCCGTCGTTGCTACAAACGCGGCTACTATTTGTGGTAGTCCGCCCGACTGCTGAATCTTTTCATCGAGAATACTCTTTTTTTTTCTTTCCTTGTCCTGGTTATCGTTTTTGACTCGAAGAAATCCGGGGTACATGCTTCTGGGGAGGTAATCATTGAGGGGGGATGTGTTTATTTGTGGGATCTGGACTTCTGCATAGGGGTACGCCACAATGGACCGGAACGAAGCATCAGCGGTTATTCGCTGATGTTTCTTGAACCCGTCAACTGCTCGACCATTCCCACTATCCAACAAAGACAACAGTCCGTCTCGGGCAGCTTGGATGGACTAGCGAGGAGATGGCCGTGGCAGCGTGGAAAAGACCCAGCAGTTACCCTGAAGCCCAGTTCGATTTCGTTTTTCTCAGTACCATCCACTCCTTATTTACTACCAGTCTGGCTCTGGATCTCTGCTATGACAAGAGTTCCTAGAAGCCTCTCCTGTGTGTCAATTAACCCATGTCTGCAAGATATCAACACGGGCGAGCGTTGTACTGGGGACGCCTCTATCTCATGGCATCAATCCGTCGGACTGGAGTACAACACACACCTTAGGATTTGCTACTAGTCCCTTGCCGAATCTAAATTGCTTTCACAGTCCCTGTTCCCTAGATTGTTGCCACACTGACAGTGATATGACGTTGACCGCAACTCGCTCCGTAGTTGGTTGTGGTGTGTGCTGAAAAAGACAGGTTCAAGCCTAGGTTCAAGCCTTACTCGTGCAGTGATGAGAATAGACAACCGATCCAGGCAGATGTATCAGGCCGGCCATTATCACAATCCGGCTAAGACCTGTTGCAGAGCCCTGAGCCCGAGCTTCATGTGTTCAACACCATGTGCTGCCAGAGCGTGGAAGCAGACAGACGCCGCCAGGTTCCAAAGTCAGTCTCACCCCCACACCCCACCCTAACAGACCCCACCATCTTCCTTTCCAAGGAAAAGATTTAACGTGTGTGTGTGTGTGTGTGTGTGTGTGTGTGTAAACCCCAGGAACAAAAGGAATCAGGGGAATGTATGGCTTATCTCAACATTTAATGTCAACTCACTGCTGTGGTCAGTACTCTTTTGTTGTTGTCTACGTACGGGCACCTGGCCAGTGTGGCATAAAGTCACTTAGTGGCCGCCAGCACCCCCGAACAGTGTCAGGGTCTAGTTGTGGAATGATGCAAGCTGGGACAGAAATACCTAGGTACTCTTGGGGATTGGTGATAGTTATCCGAGCCTACAACCGGCGTCGTACGCATGTTCACTAACACATACAGTAAGACAAGAGACACGCAGTTGAGTAGACACCCCTGTAACGCATGCAGTTTCTGGGACGGTCTCGGGTGGGCGAGGGCAGCAGACACGGGTTGAGCAGTACCTGATTGGCTGGCCGGACACCCTTCCCTTCTTCTGCTTGTTCTTCTTCTGTCGAGGTGAGAGATGTTAAAGTGGGCTGGCGGCTTGTGTGCATGCATGCTTTTGGTACCCAGGCATCTCACTTGGTCCTTGGAGATTCTTTGGGGGTGGGCTAGGGGATGGGTATGGGCTGGCCTCCGTGAGCACATAGACTAGCTGTATATATATGTATATATATATATATACATACACACCTAGGTAGATACATGTGTACAGATCTTTAAAAGTATATATATACATCCCCCCTCTTGGGCGGCCTTCCTGGTGCTGTTTACTTGGTGTACGTGTTCATACAGGCCCAGTGTGCCTTGTCTGGGAAGTGACTTGGTTCCTCCCTCAGTCTCATGGGGTGGTCGTGTGACTCTCCCTCATGGGTGTGATGACGAAGGGGAGGCAGGTGCAACTGGGCTCTAGGCAGCTTGCTAGCCTTGGGCAGTCACTCTGGTCTCGAGCCATTTTGTTTTCCTTTCCCTCTTCTCCTGTCTTCTCTCCCGAGGTTATTTCTTTGTCCCCTTCTCATCCACTCGCAGGGCGTCATTCTGGTCAACAATCATTGCTAAGAGCATAGCATCATCGTTCCAGGCAAAGATTCAGGCACACAGATCGATCTCGTTCGGTTACATCCGCCACCCCACCCCGCTGTCCTCGCAGCTTAAACAAACCCCATTCCGGCCTCGGCCCGCCGATCGCAGCAGAACCCACGAGGGCCCTGACCCTGACACCCGGGTTCCTTGAGCCCCATCCGCACGGGCTTCCCACACCTCTCCATCTTCTTCTGCCACTACAACACTCATTGCCCGTCACCATGACCCCAGCCGCTTCTCTGGACCTGTTCGTCCTGACCTTCAACTGCGCAAAGAAAATCATCGACGTTGACGTCTTCGCACGACACCTGCAGCATGCCCTCCAGCAGCATGGCCGGAGGAAGGAAGCCGACCACCCCCAGCTGCCCGACCTGGTCGTCTTGTAAGTCCTCCAACTCCATGGCAGAAGCGACCTTCCCACACAATTGGTACTGACTCCTCTGCCCCCCACAGCTCGCTACAAGAGATCTCGCCCCTGCCGCAGAGCTTCGTCGGTGGATTATTGCTGAACCCCTACCTCATGCCGTTCAAGGAGGCACTCAACCTCGCTGCCTCTGGCATTGAAGAACAGCAGCAGCAGCAGCAGCAGCAAGAGAACCCCACAGGTTCTGCCTCAACACGGCCTCGCCAAATCCAGAGTCTGAAACGCTCAAAAACTGCCCTCTTGACCCTGTTGCGCCGGCAACAAGACTACCCGTACAAGCTGGTGGGCTCCCGCAATGTCGGTATGACCGCAATAATGCTGTTCACCCGCAAGCCCGACGCCATCCACCATATCCAATTCGCCGAGTGCGCTTTCGGTTTTGCCGACATGGGCAACAAGGGCGCTGTCGCACTGAGGGTCACGTATTCGGGCGCTGGCCACACCGGCGACGACGACGCGGAGTGGTCACGTGGGGCTGCCACTGAATCTGCAGCGGCGGGGGAGCAGAGGACTACGGTCATCACCTTCGTCGCCACGCACCTTGCAGCCATGGAGTACAATTTGCGGAGGAGGAATGCCAACTGGGCAAGCATCGTCTCCTCTTGCACGTTTGAGAACCCCAAAGACGTCGTATCTCGAGAATTCCACCAGATGTCTGAGCCTTGCGCTAAGAACGTCATCGGCGCTTCGACGACCAAAGGGGGTAAACAAACCGACGGCGGCCAGGACATACCCCCTCCCACCGAAGACGAACGCGCTCGTCTACTCAAGCGACACCAGACATTCAATTCCATGCCCAAAGACGAAGCGAGACGGTTGCACGATGCAACCATCTTCAAGCCGGGCAGCCACTTCTTTGTTGCTGGGGACCTAAACTATCGCGTCAGCACAAAATCGCCACACACAACAGCCACATTCCCGACGCTGGACAACTACCTGCCCTTCTTTGAGCATGACCAGCTCACCGCAGAGAGGCGCGAAAACCGCACACTTCATGGCCTTTCCGAGGCTGAGGTCAAATTCCCGCCCACCTACAAGATCCAGCACCTAGGCCCTGACAGGTCATCCGAGGCCGTCAACAAGCACGAGATCCAGGCTGGCGGCGACGACGTCGTCCCCTGGAAGTGGGCATCCCACCGCTGGCCTGGATGGTGCGACCGTATACTCTACCTCGACATTCCCTCGTGGGTGAAACGGAGATACGGAGACCAAGCAGCGGATATAGTCGTCCACAAGTACAATTCGATGCCAACCATGCTAAGCTCAGATCACCAGCCAGTGTTTCTTCGCGTCTCGGTGCCACTTCTGACCCCGAAGGAGCTGTCGCCCGTCGAAGGCGACGAGGGAGACACGGCCGAAGTCACGGAAACCTCGACGGAATGCGCCGACCCACGGGTGCGACTGCCAGTCCCCGTGGATTTAGCGGCCTGGGAACGGCGGGCGAGTGCGCGGAAGAAGGAAATCACGACGGGCATGATGACGCTATTTTTCTCCACGAGGGAGGGTGCGGTGGTGCTGGGCACGGTGGCCGTGGTTTCCCTTATGACGTGGTGGCTGTATCGAGGCGGTCTGTAGGGCAGGAGCCTCTGGGCAAGCGCGAAGAGGTTCCTTGGAAGTCTTGGGAGGCGCACTTAGACACCATTCACCATACAACACACGATAGATACCCCCGTAGTCACTAGCGAATTAACAATAGCGGCTTTACCACAGCAATTTGGCTGCTGGACTCCCCACGGCCCCCAGACCTATGACACCTGTGCGATGTGACTTTGAGCGGGTTACGGTTTTGTGTCCCTTTCTGTCTATCCCACCTCCAACACAAGATGGGTCGGCTAGGGGGAACATGGTCCCTTGGACAGTATAGTAACTCGGGGTGAGCCGAGCTGGGCCAGGGCAGGTGGGACGAGATTCGGTGGGTGACGGGAGAGGTGTATTGTGATGGTGCCCGGGGGGGGGTGGTGTGTTGAAGACCAAGGAATACCTAGTTATGGAGGAGGCGTTTAGGAATGGATACACATGTATACACATACACACACACATCCGCAAGGTCAGATCAAGCATCTTAAAGGACAAGCAGGTGAGGCTGGCGAGACCCACGGCTGATAGATGGCCCGGCCCGCCAACGTCTGGCGGCTGTCTCGTCTGCTTTTAATTCTGCCCCCGTGTGCGTCTGTATTTATTTGCACACGGTGAATTTTTTTTTTTTGAAAAAAAAAAAACCAGAAAAAAAAACCGCTGATGATCAAAACATAACAAAACAAAAACGTGGTACAGTCGTCGCTCATTTCATGGCGTTTTCAATGCGCTGTCTCTAGAACTTCTCCCTGTCTCTCTCATGCTCATATTGCCCACACTTGCGCTCTCTCACGGGCGCCCCTCCCCCATGGGCTGCGCTTTCAAAACAGCCGGCTGGGGATATTTAGATAACTCACACCCCGGACCAGAATAAATCCAAAAGGAAGAGAGAGAGGGGGGGGGGAGGATGGATGAGCGGGGTGATTCCCGCTCAGAGAGGATATATCGCGCCCATGTAATATATCTTTGTCCTGTTCATCCTCCTCTTCCTGGCCTACACCGCCCTCCCCCCCCCCCACCTCATTGTGCCCAAGAAAACGGTGCACAATATTCAAATCATAACCACCAAAACCCCAAAGATGCCGGGCAGAGGCCGGTCCCGTCCGCGCGACCCAGGTCTAGAAATCCCAAGGAGACAAAGCACTGCCTTTTTTTCGGTTTAAAAATCCTGGAAATACCCGTCATACTTGTCCCTCAGGTTGTCCGTGTACTCGTCCCGCGTGGCGTCCTCCTCCGGGTAGATGTCGAAGCACTGCGCGTCGCCGGGGTACCGGATGGGCGGGATGATGGGGCCCCTGTGCCGACGGTTGAGCACGTCATCCCAGTTCACGCCCCGGAAGAAGGGGTGCTCCTTGACGCGCCTGGCGCCCCCGCTCACGTTGCCCAGCCGCCGCGACCGGTCCGCGTTGCAAAAGGACCGGATTATGTCCTGCGCCTCGGGCGAGATTGGGGGCTCCTGTGGGAAGATCACGGGCTTTTCGACGATCCTATTGGTTTCGGGGGCCCCGGCGGTCAGTAAAATGAAAAAAAAAAAAAGGTTCAAGACACTATGCGCTGCTTTGGGGGGGGGCACATACTGCTTGTATATCTCGATTGGGTTCTGGTGCCAGAACGGGGGGTAGCCCGTCAGGAACTCGTATATCAATATCCCCAGGGCCCACCAGTCCACGGCCGTCGTGTGGCCCTTGTTGTGTATGACCTCCGGGGCCAGGTACTCGGGCGTGCCGCACAGCGTGTACGTCTCGGAGGCGGCGCCGTCCCTCCCGCCGAGGCGCTTCGCGAAGCCAAAGTCGACGAGCTTGATGTGGCCCTCCTCATCCAGGAGCAGGTTCTCGGGCTTGAGGTCCCGGTAGGCTACCCCGCCCTGCTGCTCGTGCAGGTACTCGAGGACGAGGACGATCTCGGCGGCGTAGAAGCGCGCCGTCTTCTCGTCGAAGCGGCGGAACTTGCGCAGGTACGAGAAGAGCTCGCCGCCGGGCACGTAGTCGAGGAGGAGGTAGAGCGACTCGCGGTCGGAGAAGGAGGCCAGGAGGTTCGTTATGAACGGGTGGCCGCTCACCTCGCCCAGGATCGCCCGCTCGTGCCGGACGTGGTCGATCTGCTTCAGCTTGATCACTGTGCGCGTCTTGCTTGTCAGCCACACGAGATGCGACGCCGGCCGCGGCGGCGGGGGGACAGGTGCCAGGACGAGGTAGGTACTCTTTGTCTCTCACAGACCTTCTGTTTTCCGGAGGATCTTGAGCGCAAATACTCTGCTCCGCTCGGCTTCGTTCTTTGGATTTGCCAAGCGCACAAGACACACGCGAGCGAACGTGCCTTTTGAGTAACAGTCCTTGTCAGCCCGGCCCAGTCTCTCTCCCCAAGAGTACATGGTTATTATTCTACATACCCGTGCCTAGAGTCCGCACCTTGGCGAAGTCGTCTAGTTGCAGTTTTCTCGACGTCTTGGATGCATCATTGGGTGCGCCAGGAGTTATTACGCCGCTCATGGCCTGCGCCTTGTCTCGATTCCGACCTGCACCTGTGTGGCCTACTGCTGTTGGCACCTGTGCCACTGTCGCGGCCATTTTAGGGCCCTCGAGGGAACCGATGTTCTGGTGCGATCGTGTGAGACGTCGCTTGCGCGCCCGCTGCAACGCTCGGGGAGTCGTACCGGAGCAGCAGCAGGTGGCTGCTCTGCGACGTTAGTCAGGCAGGAGACCAATTCCTGCTATAGTAAAAAGGGGCTGAGCGCGCGGGTGCGTCTCTGCAAGCCTCGTATACAGACTTCGCCCCGGGTCCGGAGTTGCGCGCTCGGAGGCTCGTGTGGTTAGTAGTGGCCGGGACTATGTAGGTGGCACCGTTCTGTGTGTTGCGTCGTGCGCCGGCACCGTTATAACGGCGCTGAGTTGTGAGACGTCGGAATGGGCGCGAGGCGTGTCATGCCTCGGAGGACCGTTGAGAAGAGGTATGCCCGCTGAGACAAGACGTTGGGGGGCGCCGTTTGTGATAATCAATGCGGGGGGGGGGGGCTGAAGGATCAACGACACTTGATTGGCATTGGCTGCCCATTCATGGCCTGGTCTGCTTCTTTATGGGCCGGGCCGGTTCGAGAAGCAGTTGGCAGTCAGTGGCGACGAATGCTGACAATAGGGTTTTGGCAGTCAGGGGTTGGACAAGGAGGCCAAGCCAGCAGGGCTGTGTCTGCAAAAGGAATTATGTAGGTGGGATGGGAGGCGAGGAGAGGTCAAACGCAACCCTCGGGGACAAGGTCGAGTAGCCGGGGCAGAGTGGTGTCGCGCGGAGGATGCGTTTCGTAACTGGATCTGCGGTAGTCCTGCAAAATTGTGGATTGGATATTGGCGCCGAGGGATTTGCGAGCAGCAGCCGGATCTCGTGGCTCGGCCGCCTGTGCTGCAGAGAGAGAGAGCCCCCCAGGGAACCACTGCTTATTCTGATGCCGGGCCAGGGGGATCGAGTGGCTGTTCGCCGCGCTTATCGTGCAAGAGTAGGGCCGGAACAGCGAGTGATTTGACGTCACGGCTGCAGATCGATCGCAAACCTAATTCTGAACATGCATCTTGACGGGTGCGGACGAGAGCAGCCTGGCAGGACGTCACCCGCACACACCCACCCCTCTTGCGCTGCCTTTCCCGCTGCAGACGTAGCCGGCCGGGATCCTCGACCCGGAATAGCGGGGCTGACCTTTGGATGACCCTGGGGTTCAGGACGACATACGGGATGGTGTTGCAGATGAAGGAGGGACTAGTCTGCTCAAGAAATTAAAAGGGGCCTGCTATGAGCACAGTTGAGCAGCCGGGCCTGCCGCGACTTGCCCACGAGGCCGTCATGCAGGCGCTATCATATCGAGTCTGTGTTACACAGCACAGTAGCAGCGTGGGGCGGAGAAACCAACGGGCCTGGGCGGCTCGAGGAAGGCCTTCACGCGCATGTTGTTCTGGCCCGGGCCGGGATGCAAGCACGAGGCTCTTGTTCTGGTTCGGAGGACAGGTGGTGGAGGTCGCATGCGGGAATTGGATACAACATCATCAGGTGCGCTTGCGGGGCTCGGCGCTTCTGACACGCACAGGGCGCAAAGGCTCAGTGTCGCAGATCCAACTGAGTGAGTGGATGGAGACCCGAGGACATTGAAGCGCGGGTGATGCCGTGCGAACGCGCAGCCTCGGCGCTTGGGTGCAGAAGAGTTGCTGCATGTACTGTGCTGGAGACTCGCACGAGGAGACTGGAGTAGATCTGTGCCCCATGGTGTGAGATGCGACGTCGACGTCGGCCACAAGCCGCTTCATTGTGCTTCAGTACAGCGGGGCCCAAAGGTCGGCTCGGGAGCATGAACTTGATCTGTGCCTGCTGGCGGCGTCGGCGGCAGCAGCAGACGATGCTGAAACGACACGAGCTGCAGCTGGCCAGGTCAAATATGGTTGGAGTCTCTGCCTGCCAGGTAGTATAAGTATAAGTATACTAAGTAAGTGGTTTCTGGTCAAGCACGGCAACCGTGAGGCTCATGGCCATGCAGGCGTGCATCCAATGTGTGCGGCTTGGCAGGCAGGTCAGTTGACAGCTGCAGCTGGGGCTGGGTCTGTCTGCGTATGAGGATCCACATGAGACAGTAACCACACCCCACCTGGCTCCCGTGGCTCCCATGTTTTGTTTTGAAATCGGGGATACAATTCGTGCCAGCAAAAGGAGGAGGGGTACATCGGTACACACCCATCACTCAACGCCATGGCTGTAGATGATCGGAGAGTAGCATGCAGGCCCTTTTGCATATGCCAGGTATGCTCATGCAATTGTCGATTGTATGCATGCTGGGTGTGTTTGTTCATGAGTACGGATTAGGAGCGTTGGACGTTTGGCATTGGCCGCGGGTGGGTGCTGTTGTTGTTGGAGGTGGTTGAATTTCTACTACAGCTCTAGGTAGGTACATTGTTACATCAGGAGAGACCAAGAGCAGGACAGGGGACAGACGGGGCGGATGGGGTCTCAAATGTGTTAGGTCGGCGGTGGGGAATGTGGCATTTGCTTAGCGCATCTTGGTGTAGTGCAGCCGCACCCTCCCTGGTTTCCCCTGGTCCCGCCCGCTGCTGTCCATTGCGCTGACCCTCCTCCAGCTTGAGATACCCCATCCACATCCACATCCACAACCACAACCACCACAGCCCAAGACCACGCCTTTCGCGATACTCCCTCCCCACGGGCTGCCCGAACAGGACCCGTACGAGTCCTGCACCAGCTTCTGCCACCAGCGACACGCGCCTCTCCGGGCCATGCTCTGACGTCCCCCACCTTCTCTGCCCGGAACCCCTGGCGAGCGAGACCCCGCGACCCGAGACCGTGACGGCATCGAGGGCGCCCCGTGGCCCTTGCAACCCAGGCAGCCATGTTCACCCTCTCGAGCTTGGTCAATAAGGCTCAACAGCTGCTTGACCCCATGCAGGGCCTGAACCTCACAGACTCTGATAGGAACCCCTCAAAGGCCACCCTCTTTCAGAACCAGTTCCGGCTGCCCTCCTCCCAGCACCCCTTGTACGAGATCAATGCCGAGCTCACCATCCCGCCTTCCAACGCCACCCAGGGCGTCAAGAACGACACTGGCTTCCACTATGCCGGCAAGATACACCTCTCCGAGGCCTACATGTGCTTCTCCACCACCCCTTCGAGCTTCTTGTCGTCCGCCACAACATCCACATCGCTGGCCTTCACCGGTCAGACCCACGGCGGCGGTCCGAGCGGCAACGGCTTCACTTTCCCCCTCTCGTCCATCCGGAGGGTCGAGAGACTACACAGCCAGAACTTCCAGGTGCGTAACCCACGGTTGATGCAGAAAACCGGGAGCACGATCACACGATGGCTGACGTCCCATGCAGTTTGCCCTGGCCATCACTACCTGGAACGGCCTGGCCCAGAACTCAGGCAAGGACAAGGACAAAGAGGCCAACAAGGATCACAAGGAGGTACGAGAGCAGCGCATCACAATCACCCTCGCCGGTACCAGGCCGGCGTGCGAGAGGTTCTGTGACGGCCTGAAAAAGGGCCTGCGCGCCGGGGTCGGAAGCGTGGGCAAGCTCAAAAAGGTCGTTTCCGAGTGCTACTCCGAGTATCTGCTCCGCCCCGAAGACAAGAAGGCCGCCAGCCCACCAGACGCCGGCCTGGGAATGCAGTTTCGGTACCCCGGCGACCCCAAGAAGCTGCGCGACCGAGCCAAGATGCGCCTGTGGGCAGAGTACCTGCGTGACAATGGCCGCAACGCCAACCTCATCCGACAGCCCACATTCCACAAGCTCATCCGGGTCGGCCTCCCAAACAGGCTGAGGGGAGAGATCTGGGAGCTGACCTCGGGCTCTTTGTACCTGCGCCTCGAGAACCCGACCCTCTACAGCGATACACTAAACAAGTTCGAGGGCCAGGAATCTCTTGCGATCGACGAAATCGAGAAGGATCTCAATCGGAGTCTGCCCGAATACCCCGGGTTCCAGAGCGAGGAAGGCATCGGTCGGCTACGCCGGGTACTTACGGCATACAGCTGGGTCAATTCTGATGTCGGATACTGTCAGGCCATGAACATCGTCGTGGCTGCTCTGCTCATCTACATGTCGGAAACACAAGCCTTCTTTCTACTGTCGGCCCTGTGCGATCGCCTCGTCCCCGGCTACTACTCCACCACCATGTACGGCACCCTGCTCGACCAGAAGGTGTTTGAGAGCTTGGTCGAGAAGACCATGCCGGTACTCTGGGACCACCTGGTGAAAAGCGACGTGCAGCTGTCCGTGGTATCTCTGCCTTGGTTTTTGTCGCTTTATATAAATTCTATGCCCCTGGTTTTCGCGTTCAGGGTGCTAGACGTATTCTTCGTTGAAGGCCCCAAGGTCCTCTTCCAGGTCGGACTAGCGATTCTGAGAATAAACGGGGAAGACCTCCTGGACTCGACAGACGACGGCGCCTTCATATCTGTCCTGAAGTCATACTTCTCACGGTTGGACGAGTCGGCGCATCCTAAATCGGAAAACCCCAAGCTGCGGGCCGTAACGCGGTTCCAGGAGCTGATGGTCGTCGCGTTCAAGGAGTTCTCCCAAGTCACGCACAGCACCATTACGGATTTGAGGTTGAAGAACAAGGACGCGGTTCTAAATAACATTGAGAACTTTGCAAAGAGGACAGCCATCAGGAACCTGGGGCCGGATGCCAAGATTATGAGCACCGATGAGTTGGGTGCGCTATATGACAGGTTCTTTGGCGTGCTGTACGAGCGGCAGCAGCGCAGCAACCTTCTTCAGCAGGAACAACAGCGGAGGACCAAGACGGGACGACCCAAGCTGGGCGACTTGCACCACCAGGAGGCTGTGGAAAAGGGAAGAGTAGGTGTTGGTGCGCCGAGCACATCCGAGATGGATTACGATGCCTTCCGCGAGTTCCTCGCCGCCATGTCGAAATGGGCCATCTCGGACTCGCCCACGACCCCCCGCCGAGACGCTTTCCAGGAGAAGGACAAGAATCCCTACTTCGCCACCGCCCGAAAGGCAGATGCATATACCGGGCCATGGGGAACAGGACCGGAGCCCGCAGATCATGAGTTCCTTCGACGCCTCTTCAAGTTGTGGGACAAGGGCTCCAAAGGCACGGTTACCTTGCAAGATGTCGTGTCTGGAATGGCGCGGATAAAGGGCAAGAGCGATATCATGGGGACTATCACCTACTTCTTCGAACTATACGACGATGACGGCGATGGCAGAGTAGACCGGGAAGGCATACTGCGCATCTCGGAAGCATTGCTGTTTCTTTCGCGCCGAGGCTTGGAGGGTAACCTGAGCCCGTCGGCCTCAAACGTGGGATTAAGCGGACTCAACGACTCCGGGGTGAATACGAACAGTCCAAGTAGCGCGATGCCGGAAGCGACGGTCAACGAGAAGTTCCTCGGCAGCGTTAGTGCTTTTATCCGCCGCTGCTTCGAATACGCGGATCCCGACCACCCCAACAACCAGGCTCCGGCCGCTAAAGGCGGCAGCGCTGGGGCTGAGGACACCATGGCCGATCCCAACGCTTTTACGATCGGGGATGACGATGATGAAGACGAAGAGGAGGAAGAGGATCTCTTGGACCTAGAAGACACACCGAAGGAGGGCAGTACTAAGAAGACACCCAGGAAATCAAACATACCCCCAGCCATCAACATCATTGACAGCAACCTGAACGTCACGCCAGCAGAGACAGACGGCCACCGGAAGGTGTCGAAGGCACAGTCTGAGAAGGCAAACGTCGCCCTCGATCCTTCCAACCCCCTGTACATGACTCTGCCCACGTTCAGGATGGTAATCCTCGCGGATGAGCTCCTCGAACAATTCTTCGAGTCTAGCTTCCCGTCGTCGTTCCACATCATCGAAGGTCTCCCAACCAGCTCGGGGGCCAGCTCCTCCAACCTCACAACCTTCTCCAGCCTAGGCCAATCCGCCGGTCGGGCGGCAGCAGCAGCCATTGGCGGTGCTCCTGGGGCCGGCGCACGTGGAAATCGCGGCCTCCGAGGCGTCCTGGACGGTATAGTCACGGACGGCATGCGCGTGGCAGCCGAGGTGAGGAGGAGGATGGAGGAGGCGCAGAAGGAGCTGGAGAAGAACGCGACCCCGGGCCACAAAGCTGCGCAACAGGACGACGAAGAGGAGGACGAGGAAGACGCCGACATTGACGTGCACACGATACGCACACCGACGGGCCGCGGCGACGCGGAGGGGCGGAGCATCCGGAGCGTCAGAAACGAGGACCGCATGCTGCTGGAGGGGGCAGACGCTGAGGCCGGCGGCGGCAGTGGGAAAGGTGAAGGCGCGGACGAAGGGCGGGCTGAGGCGGCGGGCGCGGAGGCGGCGGGCGGGCCCAAGGCTCGCCCGCAGAGCGTCATTGAGGATGATGCGACCCGTACGGTCGAGTTTGAGGGTTGATGATGGACCATGGATGACATGGGCCGCGGGGCGATGTTTCGGAGGGGGGAAGGGATTATATCTGATGGCACGCACCATGGACCAAGCCGGTCGGCTGGGCATCTCATTTGGGAGGAGGGGGCTGGGCATTTTTGCTTTGGTGTGATTATGGGGTTTATCATGGGGTGTTGAGCGGCGGTGAGCTGTTTCCCACCTCCCTCCCCGCCCTCCT
The DNA here is from genome assembly GCA_002270565.1 of Stenocarpella maydis. Classification (NCBI taxonomy): domain Eukaryota; kingdom Fungi; phylum Ascomycota; class Sordariomycetes; order Diaporthales; family Diaporthaceae; genus Stenocarpella; species Stenocarpella maydis. Next base: position 49,533 of record NQMI01000112.1, read on the forward strand.
GCCGCATTTGTATTCCTACTCTATTGGGTTCATGTGAGGGTTTACAGGGGGTTTCAGACATGGAAAGCATAGACTACTACTCAAGAGAGCATTGGTCTGTTTGTGACTCGGGTCGTTCGGCAGAGGTCCCGACGACTACGTGCCGTGCGCGAGGGACCTGTCTACCGGGGCTGGCGGTTTACTGTCCTGGGGGATGCTGTCCTACTTCTCTGTGGGGTATGTACTCCTGCTCAATATCCCTCTTGTAGGACAGTCGCGCGCTGTTGTTTGTTGTCACGCATTGGACACCCATTGCGTGCTGCCATGAACAAGGCCCGAGGCTGGCCAGCTGATGAAGCCATGTATATGCAGTGGCGTTTTGGTCCGGTATGTGTTCCCAATTGCTAATTTCTGGCACCAAGCTACTACTAGTATCTTGAGTAAAGATGTACGTGGTCGAAGTGTTGTTGATGTGAGTTAGGTAAGGTAAGTGGTTCCTTCACATAAACGTCATTTAGGTTCTCACCTTGTTGACTAACAGGCCCAGATGGTAGGCACAGCATGACGAGTCCGGCTATCCTTTTTGCAAAGGCTGCCCCCAGCTGTGTGGTCTTGTTCAGCCGTCGTCTGTCCATGGCGTCTTACGTAATGCTGATCTCGAATTCCAACATCAGGCCTTCGTTCCTCGACCGCGGAGTGAAACCGCCTCCGTCCTTGAACCGCCAACGACAAGAGGAGCAGCAGCAAATGAACTATTCTTACCCACATTCCATCCCCTATCATGGCTTTTCCGATTTCAGCATCAACGAGTGCTAGGGGACTCTTTGGGCTCACAGATGGTCAGTATGTTATACGAATACCTCCGACGGCGGCAAGGAATGTGTTCTCCGTCTTGTGAGCCTTCAGCCATGTCTCAATGGACCCTCCCGAAAATAGGTGTATGCTGATGAGTTTCCATTCGCGCTTGCCCATGGCCCGGTGGCCCGGGGTGAAGTTGCTCATCACGCCAGCTATGGTATTTGAGAGGCTACTGTCTCTCACAATCACTCCCCTTCGCCATCCCTCTCGTTACTCCTTCTCGTGCTTTGCTTCTCACAGGAGGCCGCTCGGCACTAAGCCCATTGCCTCATTTTCAGCCCCTGAACATACTCCTAACCCAACTCTCTCCGACTACCAATCCACCACGACAAGGAGGCCGCGGTTGCGTATTCCTCGGTCACGATGGTCTGGACTCAGGCCAAGGCTGTTGCCATCCTGGCAGCGGTCGATGCTAGTGCCCAAGGCTTCTACTCCAGCCTGAGAGGGCAAGTGGCTGCCTGTGGTCCTACTGACGGCCCAAACACTCTCTACGATTTGGGCTGCTACACTCCGACCTCTGTGCCCCTCACAAACTTCCAGATTAAGAACTATGTCCCAGGAGATGTCGAGTCCTACAAGAATTCCCACCCCCAATTCTGGGGTAAGGTCCTGACGCCAACCAAGTTCAATTCCACCACCACCCCAGCGACCTGCGGCTGGGCATGCCAGGGGTACGGCTTCAAGAATTCTCTTCTCAACGACAGCGTGTGCTATTGTTCAGCCATGCTTCCTGCAGGAGCCAGCACGACATACACCAGCAGCGGTAATCCTGCAGTCTGTGATGCCCGCTGCACTGGTGACTTCGACCAGTTCTGCGGTGGTGCTGCAGGTGCGGGTATCCGCGTGATCGCGGACCCAAGCTTCCCCTCAGATGCAGAAATCCGCAGCAAGGCCGCGTCCCTGGCGGCTGGCTACCGGTATCTCGGCTGCTTCAACCTGGGCCAGGGCTTCCGGAGCACCGAGCCTTTCACTACAAGTGCTGCCGGCCTGGGGGCCTGCCAGACCCGCTGCGCGCAAGGGGGCTACCCCTACGCTTCCTTTTCGGCCTCGTTAAGCAGTTGCGACTGCGGTGTCTCCTTCGGGCTTAATTCCTTCCAGGTCAACGCGGCTATCGACGCTTGCGAGTCGACGCAGCAGGGCGCCCCCGTTTACGTGAACCCCGACCTTCAGGGCTGCTACGTGCCGCCCGTTCCGGGCTACGGCAACCTGAATACGGCCGGTGCTCTCATCTCGTACACGTGTGCTCCCGATGCCTCCTTCGCCAAGAGCGGGACTACAACTCCTCTCGTGCTCAGCAGCCCGGGCAACAACAAGGTCAACACTATCGTGCCCGCCCGCCAGCGCGAGGTGGGCCCATTCTATATCCGCGGCTGCGGCCAGGCCACAATCACAAACACCTTTGTCGGCTACGCCGACAAGGGCGGCGCAATTTCCCTCGAACTGTGCGCAAGCAAGTGCGCCGACTTCAACTTCTTCGGGCTCCAGAACGGAGGCCAGTCCTGCGCGTGCGGCACCTCCATCGCCGTCGAGCCCGACGCCGACATGTCTGTGTGCAGCCGCAAGTGCTCCAGCACACCCAGGCAGAACTGCGGCGGTGGGTCCCAGCCCATTGTCTACGCAAAGGTCAGGGACGGGAACCCTATTTACAGCTCCATCTCGACGACGTACACGATTAGCCCGCGGCCGACGTATGCTTGCACAAACTCCAGCGGCCCCGCCACCACCTTGGGATCAAGCAGTGCCGTCGCTACTAGCTCTTCCTCTGCCGCTGGGACGAGCTCTGTAGCTGGGGCGACTTCGCCTGCTGCACGGTCTTCCTCGTCTTCCACTATCGCAGTCATTGTACCAACATCGCCCTCTACCGGCCCCAATGCTCAGACTTCAACCGCCCAGGGGCCTACCAACATCTTCCAGTCTTCGACCTCATGCGGCAGCTGCGCTTTCACTGCCAGCACTTCTCCTTCCAGCACTTCTTCCAGCACCTCTGCTGCCTCACGCACGTCGGCGTCCAGCTCTTCCAGTGATGGCGGCGCGGCCCCGACAACATCTGCTCCTGTCGGCGCTTCGTCTGGCACACCTAAGCCGTTTGATTCCTCGTCCATTGAGCAGAGCACATCCTCACTGGTCCTTGGGGCCGGTAGCCTGTCCTCGGTGGGGACAGTTGTGCCCCCCTCTTCGTTCAGCAGCGGCGGAACTGCAGCGTCTCCAACTGCCAGTGTTGGGTCATCAGGGTTGTCCAACTCTGGTAGCCAATCTGGATCACTTTCGACTCCCAGCGGTGGCTCTGGGCAATATACTATCACTGCTGGAGGACTTGGATCCTCTCCAAGCGGCTCTGGAAACGTTCCAAATCCCACCACGCCACAATCCTCGTCGGCTTCTGGCAGCGGCGGATCTGCCCCATCTGGCGGCGGACCCGGAGCCTCTACGAGCGCAAATAATGGCGGCACGATCATTACTTCTACGACCACGCAGTACTTCAATGTGACGACCAGTATTCCCTCAAGCTCCCAGAACGAGCCCGTGATCAGCGGTGGCAGCCCCGCCCCGTCCCAGGGAGCCTCAGCCTCAGCCTCGGCATCCGGCACGCTCCCCGGCGGGTCCGGATCACCATCCCCAGCTACCTTCGTCATCCAGATCCGCCCCATCCCGCCGAGCGTCCCGGGCTCGAAAGCCCGGCGCCAGAGCGGCGGCGGGTTCGTCGGCAACGCGGGCACTAACAACCCGGCCGAGTGCTCCCAGGGCACGCAGTTCAGCGTCGTCGACGGCGAGCTCACCAGCGGCGGGCAGAAGGTGTCGACGAACCCGGGCGTGGCCTCGGCACCGCTGGCCGTCGGCGCTGCCGTCGGGTCGATAACGAGGACGTGGGAGGTCCTGCGCGGCGAGCTGGCGTGGGCCAATGCCACGTTCGCGGGCGGGGCGGCCGCGTTCTGTCAGGATGCTGCCACGGGGATGGCCTTATTCATCACCACGGGCGCGGGGAGCGGGCCTGATGGGTGTGAGCCTGTGGAACTGGTGCCTTTGCCTCGTAAGTCGAGTTTGCCTTTCGGTTATAATACTGGCTCCCTTCTGGCAAACACTTGCCTGGTAATCCGTGAACGAGTGCTAACCATCACGCCCACAGTGGCCGACTGTCCTGGCCTCAACCCCGGCCTATCCGCCGAGGAGACGTTAATCCTACCCCCCGGGATTTACTTCCCAGGGGAATCGCCGGCAGCCAAGGTGTGTTATGTTACCACCGAGTACTGGAACATCGGCCAGTTCACGGTTGGTCCTTATCCTACGGTTGGCTCACGCCGTCGGGAACTGTGAGGCCGGAAAGCGAATTCGAAAGAAAGAAAGGGATGGTTTGATAAGTTAATGCATGTTTGCTAATGCGTTTGTTCGAGCGGTATTCCCCACCTAGACCTAATTTCTGGGGGCGGCATATGAGACTGGAATTTGGTGTGATGCATTGGTCTGGGATGATTGGAATGGGTCGAGGAGTCTAGGGTAATATTTAGGATATCAACAGGATTCTGGCTGGTGTCGTTTGCGATTCTTGGATAGCTGATTACAAACGTATTGTGAATCTTGGAACTCCTCACTGCCTCCAAATGCCATCCCGCGGGATTGGCCGTGTTTCTGATGCTGAGCAGTCTTATCAAGTGAGGTGGGTAATCGACGGTGCCTTTCCCCCTGAATCCTGCTTTGACTTTCTTTTGTCCAGGTCATCGTGATGGGCTTCTGGGTTATCTCTCGTAGGTAGTTGAGGCGGTGGTAGTTCCCAGATATATGGTGTGCCTCACTCATGGATTAACTAGGTAGGCTACTGACCGCGCTGGAGGAGTCACATCAAGCGGTTATGACGCCAGTCGTACCATCTTGCCAAAGGCTAACCAGTTCACAAGGAGAGAGCCAGCCGCAATGGTGTTGAACATGAGCCTGCCTCCCCTCCCCCCTCCCCCAACATCCGACCTGCCGTACCAAAAAGGGCCACAGCATGAGGAGGGCAAGTCTAGCAGGCGCGATCTCTCCGAGATAGCACATCACGAGGTCTGCGTCCTTCCTTTTGGAGGCAACTTTGAGGTGTTATGTTTGGGCTGGTAGTTGTTTCCGTGATCCGCAAAAGGCCGGTTCATCACATAATCTCCAACCCTTCGAACGCAAAATTCGTCCGCCTCACCATCACCAGCATGAACAGTTTTGGTGTCTTTGCTCGTTTTCTTTTCTTGTCAACCGCTTTGCTCTCGCCTCGCTGACTTGCGGAAACCTTGCTCTTGTGCTCGCCGGCCCTTTGCTCTAACTTAATCACCCCCGCATCTCTTCTTTTGCCTCCTTTGGAGTGTTTTGTTTGTTCCAAAGCCCACTCCTTCTTTCTTGGACAGCCTCCCCCTCCACCAAAACTCAAACCCGGCGGTCTCTCCTCCCCATCCGAAGATGTCCGAGCCTTGCGGACTGCTCGACGCGGTCAGACTCCTCTTTCTCATCATCATATACCTCATCATAGTCACCGAGCATGTGCCTGAGGGCCCTCGCGCGAGGCTTGTCAGGCGATGGTGCCCCATTATCTTTTTCGTGCCGCGGCCGGGCGAAGGTTATGGTTTGGATCTGAACTCTCAGGGTGGGCCATGAACTCCGGCAAATAATACCTTCGGGTGCCCTCGAACAAATGGGGGAAAAGGCTAACCTGTCTTCTCCACGGGACAGCGTCAATCAGGTCCGTCGCGTCAGCCATGGCCGATGACATGATGTCCTTTTACAAAGGCAACGAGCCGGGCCAGACTCCTGGTCTCCTCCCAAAGCCTTACTACTGTGAGCCCCCTCATTAATGCTATAAAGCCACCCGAGAATGTGTTGGGATGACTGATGCTTGTTCTGGAAATCAGGGTGGGAAGGCGGTGCTCTCATGGGCGCGCTCATCGACTACTGGTATTACACAGGCGATACCAAGTGGAATCAAATCGCCCAGCAGGGTCTGCTTTTTCAGGTCGGCCCACATGATGACTACATGCCTCCAAACCAGACAATGACGGAGGGGAATGATGATCAGGTGAGAGTCTCGTTCAGAACCTCCAAGGTCGGTCCTGGGACGATACTGACGATATGGCAAGGGCTTCTGGGGCATGACGGTCCTCTCAGCCGCCGAGTACAAGTTCCCCAACCCACCGGCTTCCAGCCCTCAGTGGCTGGCACTGGCCCAGAACGTCTTCAACACCCAGGCCGCGCGGTGGAACACCGAGCAGTGCGGTGGCGGCCTGCGGTGGCAGATCTTCCAGTGGAACAACGGCTACCTGTACAAGAACAGCATCTCCCAGGCCTGCCTCTTCAACATGGCAAGCCGGCTGGCCCTGTACACGGGCAACCACACCTACTCGGAGTGGGCAGATCGGATCTGGGACTGGATGGTCGAGGTGCGGTTCCTGCACGATGACTCGTACTACATATACGACGGCGCCCATGTCGCCGACAACTGTACCGATGTTGTGCGGTACCAGTGGACATACAACGCGGGTGCGTTCCTGCACGGCGCCGCGGCCATGTACAATTACACAGCTGCCAGCGATCCCGTGGCGGCGGCGCTCTGGCGGGCGAGGGTCACCGGGCTGCTCACCGGGCTGCGCGTGTTCTTCAGGGGCGCCAACCACGACATCATGACCGAGGTTGCCTGCGAGGGCGTCAACCTCTGTGACAATGACGAGCTGAGCTTCAAGGCGTTCCTCGCGCGGTGGATGGCCGCGACGACCAAGTGGGCCCCGTGGACGTACAGTACTATCAAACCGCTGCTGGGGGCATCCGCCGCTGCCGCGGCCGCCCAGTGCACGGGCGGAGATAACGGCCGAATGTGCGGGCTCATGTGGGCGGACAACAGCGGGCGGTGGGACGGGACCACCGGGGTGGGACAACAGATGGCCGCCATGGAGGTCGTCCTTGCGACAATGATCCAGGACCTGGACTCACCCGTGACAAATCTGACTGGTGGGACGAGCACCGGGAACTCAGGTATAGGGGCAACCGGGGCTGGACAGTCCAACACTCCCTCCGTGCTCGAGAAAATGAGGCCGGTATCGCAGGCAGACGGGGCTGGTGCTTACTTGCTCACAGTTTTGGTATTATTGACCCTGCTGGCAGGCATGGCGTTTATGTTTCGCGATGATGAGGCGGACAGGACCATTGTAGAGAGGTGGATGACCCTGCAGAAAGGCATGAAGCCCGGAGGGGTCTTGGGGCCCCGCGGAGAGAAGGCGAGAAAAAAGGACGAAGAGCAGGATACAGACGACGGTTTTGAGAATATCAACCTGGACGGTCCGACGACTCCCGCAGAGGAACCTGACGGCGAGAAGAAGTTATCGGTGGGGTCTGTCTCCTTCTACAGCAACCAAGACGTGAGGCCCTCGCTGATGCTGTCACGGAGAAACGACTATCCGGACGAGCAGCCGTGGAGGAGACCAGCTCGCGCTGGAGACTACGCCGGGGCCTTCGACCCCAGCCGCGGCAATGGCGCCGGGTTCGGGATTCTGCCCGGTCAGCCTGATGGGTCCGGGGCGAGGGACGTCTGGGGTGACACAGGCTCCGGGCGCATCCTGACGGAGAAGAAGCTGAGGCTAGAGCGAAAGCCGCTGCCAGGCAAGCCCGGGCTGGGAAGCAGAATGACAGGACAGGGGGTGGCGGACAGGAAGCTTTAGGGAACATTGGTCTAACCCACTACTTGTTGGACTTTTTTCTTTTCTTTTTCCTTTTATCCGGAGCCTTGCTGTATGGAAAGATGGCTGTTTGGCATTGGTGATGAGCCTATTATCATGTTAACGTGAGTTATTGGTGGTCGCAGGCGCAGGCTGTAACTATTGGCTAGCTGACGAGAGTCTGGCGCTGCTCGAGCAGGTTGGAGCTCGCAAACACTGGGTTGAGCATGTCCTCGGTGTAAGGAAATGTGAAGACATGTTTACCCGAGTGGGAGCGCACACGCACAAATGCTGTGGCTTCCCCCGAGACGATGGTGGCCTGACTGACCGTGACCTGATGGCAACGGGTACTCGAGAACACACCGAGATCTTGTGCGACGTAGGATCTGAGGTGTCTCGAGTGGAAGCGCACATTATCCGTACAGTGTTGCGTGTAAAATGGCCCCGGCAGGATGTGTCTCTGGGGCATTACCACCTGTCTGTCCGCTCGGAGATGAGAGCGAAATGACCGTGTCTGCTGGATTGGATCCCCCCATGTCGGCTTATATAGCTTCATATATATATATACACACATTGCCGTATGTGAGAGGCGTGGTCCCGCTGCGCCCCCCCCCCCCCCCNCCCCGGGCGTGCTCGCAAGCGAGGCGAAACATGTCATCTCGGGCTGCTGGCGAGTTGTGTCTTGAAGGTTGCGGGTGGCCTGTCCGCTGTCTTTCTTTTTCTCTCTCGCACTCCGGCTCCTCGCATTCGGCTCTTGGGGGGATCGAAAGAGATCAGAGAGTCTCAACCTGGAGGCTGGCGAGAGGGATGAGGAGAGAGACAGGGTCGCCCTCACCCCTCAAACCCTTTTCCCTGTGGGCTGCCATCGCACAGCAGCAGCAGCAGCAGCTTCTGGGGACAGTGCGGAGGGGAGCACAGATCTTCAACGGGGGGTTGTGCGACGCAGCCATTGTTCCTCATCCCCTCGCACCCTCGACCTGGATGGTCTTGGCGAACCCTTGCCGCTGGGGCTGTCTGTGTGTACGAGCCTGCCTGTGTGTTTCCATATGTTGTGCTGCCTTTGCTTTCTTTCCTTCTTTCCTTGCTCAGGACCTGTCGGGAAAGTGGCTGGGCGTTTTGAGAGGGAGGACGGCCCTCGAGGATTTGGGTCGTGTTTGGGTGGTTTGTTGTGTGTGTGTGTGTGTCTGTGTTTGTGTGCCCGAGGGACTCCCTCCCTCCCGTATGGTGAGTGGGAGCGCAGGATGCAAGATGCCGCTGTTTGTGTTAGCCATGTTTCTGTTGTTAGTTCATGGCTTCCCTGGGGTCGAGGGCAATTTGGATGGTTGATTTTTTGTAGGAATAACGAAGAGGACTCGGATGTGGGACGAATGCCAGCGGACAAAGACAGGCAGACAGCCCGTACATCCGGGAAATATGTATCTAGCTGACGGACCCCAATGTGCTCTCGAGGAAGCGGCTGTCACTGCCGTCCCTGTTGGCCCTCAAACGGCTTAGCGAACTTTCCTGTGCTCCGTCTCTCTCTATTTCCGTCGTCGCACCGGATCTTGGTGCTCTGTCGAGGTGGTCGGTTGGAACGTGACGCAAGGGGCCCCAAGGAAATAGAATGGTGGGGAGGATCGAGGGTTGTCTTTGGTAAATGGAGGCAGGACTTTAAGGTGGCCGTTTCCATTTGCCCTTAATTTGATTAGTCTTTTTTGGTTTTTTTAAAAAAAAAAATTCAAACGGTTGAGAGTCTTGGTGGAAGGGTTTGAACAGCACAGGAAAGGAGCGCAGGCAGGAGAAGTCATCCACCAGCCTCCATCTCTCGAAAGACGCAGTCTTTGGCATATCCCATTTCTAATACTTTCGACGAAGTGGATCGTGGGAGACTTCGACTTCACAGCATCTGTTAGATACCACTTGGTCAGCCTTCCGTCTCCCATCCAACTTTATTTATCCTCTCCCGACTGACCAAACCAAACAGGTCAGAGCACATTGGAAAACCACCCCCCCGCCCAGAAAACACCATAGACCATCTCTGCCGGGCGACGACCGCTCAACCACTCCCCACCCAGCTCAGCCGACCGGACCCGCAGCCATGTCGCAGTGCGTCAGCTGCAACAACCAGCCCAACGACAACGACTCGCTCGGCGGCGGCGCCCACGAGGGGGCTGTCACGCCCATGGTGGTCGGCATCATCGCCGGGACCGTCGTGGTGTTCGCCCTCGTCCTCTGCGCGCTCTTCTACTGCGCCAAGCTCGAGAACGAAAAGATGCGCCGCGGCGCCCACAAGGCCGAGGGGGACTGCGGCGGCCCTCCCGCCACGCCGCCGCCACGGCCACGGCCACCACCACAGCAGCAGCAGCGGCAGCTCTCGCGGCCATCGGCGGCAGAGGACGAGGGTGTCGAGATGCTTGATGGGGGTGGCGGTGGTGGCGGTGGCAGCGGCGGCGGTGGCTACGGCCCTGATCACGGCCATCGCAGCCGGCAGGTGCCGCGGGAGCCAGCTGTCAAGTCCGGGCCTGTGGAGCAGCGGCCGTCCTCGGTCACGATGGTCGCCGGGGAGGCTGAGGATGCGCACGGGAGGGCCTCGGCCGCCACGACGAGGTCGTCGGGGCCGAGCGGCGTGAGGAAGAAGGGCCCTTTCGGCTGGGGAGGAGGCAGGAAGTCAAGCGGCCGCGGTGCGTGTCCTTCCTCCCCCCCCCCCTTTCTACCCATTCCGTGATGTGCGCACGTCTGTCTGGGATGAAAACTGGAGCAGAGGATGCTGATATGCGAGCTTTCCGATAGCTACCCCGGCAGACAACCCACCCGTGACGGCTATAGAAATGGTCTAGTTGTGGTTGACATCTGGAAGCAAATCATTTCATGGCACCTTTGGGTATCCCGATGGCAGGGATGTACTTTTTGCTCGCATTTGAGGAGCATCACGCACATTTTCGAGGCAATGGGGCCGAGGACTGTAATATTGGGAGGCATTTGTGGTTTGGATCAGAGATAATTCTGTTGCTCCGTTGAAAAGCAGGGTACCGAGGGGAGAGATACGACGATACTCTCGCATGGCATGTCAATTAACTTCTCACCTAGCATCGACAAAACCCAAGAATTAGAAGGCACCAAGCGGCAACAGAGAGTGAGACAGACTCGGTCAGCACGGTTTCTTACCTCCTTGAATTAGACTGTAGTTACCGATAATTATACAACAGAAGCACTCGAGTTGCAGGGATATTCGGCATCGCCACCGTGGTAACGTAAGTTGTGAGGAAAGAATTTCAAGGCAAGCATATTCCTGATTTTCCGTCGTGTCGTGGCATGAAACCAATATCAACTCGCAGTATTTGCTACAGGAAGTAGAGTAAGTGCCTCATCTGAGAATGCAACCTCCGCCATGCCCAGTTCCGAGTATTGCACAAAAGGCACATTTAACTTGACATTGAAAAGTGCTCGGAAGCTTTCTTGATGCAGGAGACCCCGCTCCGACTTGCAGGGCAGCCCTCTGGGCCGGCTAGGCGTCCTGTCGACAGTATAGCCGGGCGGAGCTGAGCTGCACACAAGTGGTACGATCTTTCTGCCGAGGCGCATCAGGTTCAGACACATAAGTGCTGAGAACTCGAAGCGGGTGGCTTGGCTCTTATGAGGAGATGGGTACAATCATGTCTCGGAATGGACGGACTCCTGCAGGGCTAAGTAATTAGGCATGAGGGAAGAAGAGGACGGCTTAGTTGATAATCTCACAACGCCGGCTTCAAATTTGTTTCGTCCTATCTGGCTGCATTTCGAACAGGAGAGTCTGCGACTTGTCTCTGATAAGTCAGAAAAGGGTTGTCAATACAAGCATTGAAAGCGTACATTTATATACTGAAAACTAGTATGGAATGCTTGTTTCAAACTTCTAATAGTATGGCCGAATCTGGCTTGGGGAGAAGGCCTATGGGCGGAGCTACACTAGCGCGGGTTGGCAGAGAGAGGTGACGACGACGACGACGAGCTGTCGCCTCACTGTGGGGGGGGGGTTGCTGTGGTGTATCATCATCATATACTACGTACTAGTGTAGTAGCACCAACCTTGTGGGCTGCGGTGGGCGTGAGTTGCTGAGTGGCTGGATCAATACATGTCCCTACTGGGGGATGCTGACAAAAGGAGCGGCAGCAGCAGCTCCACCTGGGGACAACAGAGATGGAGATGGTGCCTAGCTTATGACGATTGTTTCCCACGCCGGCCGGCCGATCCCAGGCTGGGCAGACTTCAGACCTGGTTGCGACCGAGCGGCCGGAAGCAGCCTTGCTTTTTTGGGGGAAGCTTCGCATTCGTCCGGCCCACCGTTTGTTCTTTTCTTCTTATTTTTTTTTCTCCTTTCGAAGTGCCAACACCAGGCACATGGCACACTAGGTAAGCAGGCACATGGCCCCCAGGGTTGCCATGTTCGTCAGGCGACGGGGCATGCGCAAGGACTGCGTGCGAGCTTGCTCATCTATCAGTCACCATTCCCAGACCCCCAACAAATGCGCCTGTGACGTTTTGTTCGCGGTGCTCTGCTGCTGTACCACCGGATCCCTGTCCTGAAATAAAAGAGGAAGCAAGCGGCAGATGGAAGCTTGTGCAGCCCAGGCCTGTAATAAGGCCGGTCAGCAGTCAGCCGGAGCCGCGTATACATAGTATCTATCTATATTCGTGTGTGCTGATGACGGTTGGTTGAGATGCTGGTAAAAAAAATTAAAAAATAAAAAAAAATTAAAAAATAAAAAAAAATAAAAAATAAAAAAAAATTAAAAAATAAAAAAGAATTAAAAAATAGAAAAAAAATAAAAAAAAAATACAAAAAAAATAAAAAATAAAAAAAATAAAAATAAAAGACTTGTCAGCTCGGAGTATTAGTCTACTTTTTATGGTAGACAGACTACTGTAGATGGGCAAAGTATACCTACTAACCCCCCCCCCTGGAATGACGTGGCCCGTGCAAGACCCCCGAGAAAGCCAGATTTGACGCAGCTCCATCCGCAATTCCAGCTCCAAGCCCGGCCGTCACAGTAAGATTGCCTGCTATTGCGGTACGGGGAGGCCCATTTTCTCTCTAATTCCCTCCCCGTGGTGACACAACCTCGTCCTCCGCCCTGCATGCCGTGATAGCCCGCTCACCTCACTTTCCTGTTGTTGTCCCTTTCTCACTTACTTTCTGTCTTGTTCCTACTCAGTCACTCCTTTCTCTACTTGCTGCCCCCATCCAGTCACCCTCACGACACGCGCCGTCCATTCCGCCCTTATTTCCGGCCCTCCACCGACGCCCACGCCCACGCACGCACCCATATACGACTACACGAGCAGCTCGGCGACCCAGAAGCTCCCCGAGGCCCCCCGTGCCTGGCCAAGGCTGGCGAGGAAGCCCCCCCTACTCTACAAGGCCCCTCGAGCTCGACTCGACCGCCTGTCCCGGCCGTCGGCGCAATGCAGTCCATCCAGCAAAAGTGCCGCCCCAAGCACCAGGTCCTCGTGCTCAAGTGCTACCCGCGCACCAACAAGACAACCATAGACGTCAAGCCAAACTCGAGCGAGCTGAGTTACCTGCTCTTCTACCTCATCTCCCGCAAGACAAAGATCAACAAGGTCGGCGAGTTCCTCGAGAAGAAGACCGCCAGCGATGTCTGGCACCAGCGCATTGGGTATGTACTCCCTTCTTAGGCCCCGAGCAGGCACACACGCACGCGTGCACGCATGTGCAGGCGCACAAGGCTGACCCAGACCCTGCACAATAGCAATGTCCAGGTCACCCTCCAGATCCTCGAGGCCCTGATCGAGAAGAGCCCAAAGGACCTGCCCCTGTTCGCCAGGTTTGTGCTCAAGATCCTGGACCTGATCCTGCGGTCCAATGACATTACCCTGGTCGAGTCGTCCCTCCCGACCTTCGGCGCCTTCTGCGCAAACCACGATGCCTCGTCCCTCTTCGCCGACCAGGCCTACCTCCGCCAGTACGAGGCCGTCATCCAGCAGTACGCAGCCCTGGCCTCGACGACACGGGAGCAACCGGGCAAGAACCAGCCGAGCAAGCCCGTGGCCGTGCGGTGGAGGAACGCCGGCCTGGAGGCCATCAAGAGCATCGCCTCCTCGGATGCCCTGTCCTCTGTTGCCGGGCGCCAGCTGGACGTCATAGTACCCATGATCCTGGAGAACCTGTGGACCGACAATGAGGGCTTCCTGGACGTCTTGCTGCAGCGTGCCAACATGGAGGAGAAGGTGAACACGGACCACCTGCTCAAGCGGAGGAACAGCAACGCGACGGTGCGCACCACCGAGACCGGCGGGGATCCGAACCCCATAGCCCTGTCTGGCACCGCGGGCGATGTCGACAAGTTGGCCGAGGAGGAGACGGGCGTCCTGGCCATCCAGTGCCTGAAGCAGATCTTTGTCGTGCCCAACCGACAGCAGATGCACACGGCCACCACGGCCTTGCTCAAGTTCATCGAGGAGCGCGTCCGGCAGGACGAGACGGTGGTGAGGACGAGCAGCGGCCAGGACAGCGGCTGGGCCATCCACCTGTTCGGACTGGTCTCGCGGTGGGCGCCCATGCAGGAGCGATATGTGATCCTCGTCACCGCCATGGACACCATGATCAAGATACAGCTCAAGGAGGAGACGCTGCGGCAGCACATCGTGCTGACGGCCATGATCGGGTCCTTGCTCCGGTCTGACGTGAACTTGATAGGATTGAGTGTCATGGACATCATGCTGGGCCTGGTACAACACATGAAGCGCCTGGTGCAGATGCCAGGCGACCCGGCCAGCGGCGGGCGCAAGGAGCTGCTGGCCCGCATACAACAGACCATGGGCGACCTGGCAACCCATGTCTACTACAACGAACAAATCATCGACATGGTCTCGGCCCTCCTGCTGCGGCTCAAGCCAGCCAAGAACGCGCCCACGGGAAACGGAAACCCGGCCGCCCAGGGCGAGCAGACGGACACGGATACGAAGTCATCGGATGACCAGCATTCCGAGTCGCCCTTCTTCCTCACAATTGCGAAGCTCACGGCCCTGAGGGCAGTCAAGGGCATCCTCAAGATCGCCAACCCGAAGGTGAAAATGAGCGGCAATATCAGCTTGTCCAGGTACCCGGTACCCATTGAGAAGTGGGAGGGCACACAGTGGCTGCTGAGGGACACGGACGGGGAGGTCCGCAAGGCCTACGTGGACGCCCTTTTGACTTGGCTGGACCGAGAGACGAGGAAGACGGATCTGATTGCGCAAGACGACCTGCGGTCCGCCCTGCAACCCGAGCCTGCCACGCCCACGGACGCCCAGCGGGCCCGCTCAGCTGCATCTTACCGCGAACGGCCGTCCAAGAAGTTCAAGAGCAGGTTCTTGCACCTCCTGCATATCGCCATCTACGACAATGCCCTGCAGTTCCTCGACTATGATTCGGACGTTGTCCTCCTCCACGTTCTGCTCACAAAGCTTGTGACCCGCCTGGGTGTCAACGCCGTCCGCTTTGGCCTGCCCATGGTATTCCGGCTACAAGAAGACATACAGGACGCCGAAACACCGCTGCAGAAGGTGCGCCTGGGAAGCTTGTGCCATGGGTACTTCTGGGTGTTGACCGAGAAGTTCGACTTTGACGCCTCCTTTGTCGGACGCGCAATCCAGAATGAGATCATCCGGCGGAGGACCAAGCAGCTGTGGGTTGATGGTGTGCAGGTTCCGGCGCCGCCGCTGGAGAAGATCGGGATGCCCGGCGTGGTCTCGCATCAATCCAAGATATCGCAGCAGGAGGCCGAGTCTGAGGCACTGCTTCCTTTCGACGACCGACTGTCCCTCGTTGATTGCATCTGCACGAGCTATCAGGAGGCCACACTCTCACCACCGACCAGCCCTGCCGGTTCCCCAGGACGAACCTTCTCCCAGTCGATTCTCGGCTCCAGCGGGGGCATGATCTCGCCGACTGAGAATCAGAGGGAGATGCCGGCCAGCTTCAAGGAGGCGATGCTGTTCGACTGGTCCCGCGAGGCGGCGGTGGCGGCCGTCCAGGCTGCCAGCAAGTCGGCCTCGCTCAGCGGCTCCAAGGCTGGCACGAACGGTACCCACCGCAACCGCCTCGGCCTTAATGGCGCGCTGGCGAACGGCCAGACCACGCCTGGCAGAAACAATAACCACGACGGGCGGCCACGGTCCCAGCCCGCGCCCGACGGTGGGCGCACTCTTGCGCCGTTGCAGACGAGGACTCGGAAGAGCAGTGTCCGCAGCGGCCTCTCGCGCAACCGCGATGGGTTTTCGACCCCGGAGGAGGGCACCACCTCGGTCAGCCAGATGAAGAAGATCCTCTCTGGGGAGATGCCCGCCCCGCCCCTGACGGCGGGCGCGCGGGACCTCAGCAGTAGCGAAGACAGCCTCATCAGCTACGACATGTCAGCCTCAGAGATGTCCTTTAACCCGCCACCTGCCACCGCGCAGTCGCAAGGCGCCCAGACAGACGGTTCTTCGCCCGCGTATATGCGCTCGCGCTCCATGTCCCGCGAACGCAAGGGCTCGGATGGCGCCTCCCTGGGCCCGCTGAATTCCAACCCACCAAGCGAGTCGGCCCCGATCTTGGACGAGGAGGAGGAGGACAACGAAGGGGTTCCACCCGTCCCGCCCTTGCCCTCGGACTTTGCGGGGGCCCCTCATGCCGTGCCGCAGACCGCGACGAGAGACTACGCGACATCGCTCGAGTTCGGCTCACCGCACTCCCTGCCGCCGCTCAAGTACCCAAAGCAGAGGAGCGTCAAGAGCAGGGGTGGGGACACGGCGCGATCGTCGACTTGGGGCAGCATCCACTCCCGGGACGGGGCGCTGCCGACCATGGACCTGCAGTCACTGCTCAAGGGCATCGACTCGCGGGTCGGCGAGGGTGGTCTTGGAAATGTCAGCAGGCCGCCTTACTAGTAGCATTGGTTGGCCTCTTGTCTATTCACCGGTAACCCGCATATCTCTTCTTCTCATTTGCAACAAGCCTCCCATCACCCAAAAAGTTGGCGGGACAGTCTAGCCCAGGGCTTGGGCACCCGGAACCCCAGGGAGAAGCCCAACCCTGAGCGAGACCGAGCATTTTGAGCTGGCGTTTTGTTTCAACACTTTATACATATTCACACATACTTACCCTGGCTTCATTTGGCGATGGCTTTACTGCATTCAGAATTCATGGCTTTGGATCATCATGGGGTAATCAGGCCCGCGCGATTTCATTTTGTCCACGTCTTCCTTGGTTCTTGCGATGCTACTCAGCCAGATGGGCGTTATAGGCGACTTCCTTACGGGGGCCTTTCTTTTCTTTTCTGTCCCCTCGGGGCTGTGGATGGGGCATGGCGGAGGGCAGTGGGGCATTGGGAAAGTTATTGATTGTGGGACGGCGCTTTTTCCTGACCTCACATATCTAATCCCAGACATGAGCGTAATACTTTTTTTTTTTTTGTCTTTTGTGGTTTGTCTATCTGTCGTTAACATGTATAGACGGGAAGGCTTGTTCGTGTGCCCCTCCCCCACGGCTGTGGGTTTGTATCCCTCCCGGCCACTGTGCCAGCGGTGTCTGTATGAAATGAGTAACATATGAAAAACCCCCACATATGTGTTTACCGATGGCAGTGTGGGATCCCTTCCAAGTCAATCGCAATACTGTCTTCGCCTGCCACCCCCACCCACTTTATATTTTCTTGGCATCGCAAGAAACTACCGAAAGAGGAGGGGGACCCAAAAGCTGATATATTTGTACACCTCCACGGGGATCACAAACAGCATCGCCACTTATTCCAGTGGGCCTCCGACCCCACGTGCCGCCCTCACGGCACCTGGTCCTTACAGGCTGCCGTGGGGCTGGGGTGATCCAGACCGCACAGTTAGCGTGCAGATGGTCGCTGTCGGATGGGGGCTCCGGTGTTGACAAAAGGCTCCTTGGGCGTTGCAGTGCCGTGATGACCCCCCACCGGTGGGCAAGATGGCTGCAGGTGTTGGGCGGGCAGGTGAATGAATGTAGTGTAGGCAGGATACATAAATACCCAAGTACATAAAGGCACGCCCCACCTGTCCACGGCGGGATATGTTCTTTTCTCCTCTCTTTCCTGCAGCAGTATCTTGTCGGAAACCAGTCCTTCATTTTTTTTCTCTTTCTTTTCTTCTTCAAGAAGAAGATATTTACGTTCGCTTAGATCAGAGCCAGTGGGGTTTAGCACACGGACACACAACATCACCACCACTCACACGATATAACCGCGGGCACTCATCCCCGTACAGCGACATACCGGCGGACCGGCCCATGCTCGTGGTGGCCGAGGGCCTGTTCCCCTTCCTCAGGCCCGCCGAGGCGAGGGCAGACGTGCGAGACATGGTGGGCTTGGCTCAGGGGTGTTGAGGGAACGAGGCGGTGCTGCTCGTGGATCATGACCTGGCATGATGGTGTTTGGTTTGTTGTCCTGGGGTTTGGTGGTCCATCTATCTGCTCACTCTTGGCTAATCTTGATAATGATCATTAATGAAGCCTGCAGCATCATCTCGTGGCCCATTGTTCGGGTTACCTAAACCGCCGCCGTCCTTCTGCTCAGAGACTCATCAGTCGACAGACCCGGAACCACGACGTTGCAAGACTTCTGATGAGCTAGCTGATCGGACCTCCTTTGCGCTAGGAAGCACAGTGCCTTTGGGGTTTTTCTGAAAGAATGATGAAGATAGGAGGACCATGCCTTTTTTATGCGGAATGGCATCAATGGCCACCTCCATACTCTTCTTCTTAGCCGCCGTAGATGCCATCATGGGTTTGCAGATGTTGTTTCAAACCCCTTCGCCCAGGTGGCAGTGTTGATAGTTGATTTTTTTTTTCCCTGTTCTTTTTAAGAATAAAAGGGGACTTGATCGATGTGAAGAAGTTGAGAAGAGCTTCCTGTGAGGTCACGGTATAAATAAAGACAGCCGAAATCAATGTTGGTTGAGTTGCTCCATTTCTAATTATATCTTTGCTGAGTCAGTGCAATATTGGGCATTCTCTGTTCTCAAACTATTCCAATTGTGACGGGTATATGCCGTCCCAAGAGCAAATTACATATAGAAAGTAAAAAATGTAGATTTGATTCAAATGAAGCACGAGCACACAGGCAGACCCAGGCTCAACCTGCTGGGACGAAAGGATCCACATAACTCAATGATAGATATCGAAGGTCTCAAATGAAGTAACATTATCCACTCAGTTCGATCTCTGTCTCTTCGCAGCTCGTGCGGCCCTTTGTTCAGCTGATCTCCTTCTCGCCTCGTCCGGCTCATCCTCACTTTCTTCCACTTTCTGGTCACTCCCGCCATCCTCATAGTCATCGCAATCTTCATCTTGGTCTTCATCATCGGGATCGCCATATTTCAACTTGGCAAGTCGTTTCTTCTCCAGTCTTGCCTTTTTTGTCCTCTCGAAGACTTCCTCCCAGGTTTCACCCAGCCACTTCTTCATCAACGCCACACCAGGTGCCTTTGCCGGCTCTTTATTCGCAAATGCGTACTCAGGGTCGGCCCCCTGCTCAAGTAGGAATCTAAGAAAGTGAGAACCCTTCTCTGATGTTTGCCGCGCTGCGAAATGCAGCGATGTCATCCCCTTTTGCCGTTTCTGACGGAACCGGCGATCACCGTGTGAGTTCATGTAAACACAGCTTTCCGTTTTTTCAGCCTCACTTTTCGAGGGATAGGAGCCAGGCCCTCTTGGGTAGTTGATAGGTGCCCCAAGACGCAGTAACTCCGCACACAGTGTGATGGAAGGATTGCATGACCGTGCCAGACATACCAGCGCCCAACCAAGAAGTCGCCTATCCAGAGGCCGACCGCCAAGGACGTTGTTGATCAGCTTGTACCATGTCTGAATTAGGCGAGCCTCGAAAAGAGCATTCTTTTTCGCTGCGCCAAAGGCTGAGCTAGAAAAGAGGACTGACCGGAAGTGGTGATCTTTCATGGTAGAATGATTGTAACTGTACCATAACCGTCCATCATCATCATGCCACTTTCCACTTCTCCTTCCGTCGTTCAGCAAGGCGTCTGGATCTCCAGAGTAGCAAGGATAAGCGACTTCCAATCCCCGATCAGGGTCCAGAAGAAAGTCCTCCCACGCTTCATACATGTCTGGGGTGTCTGTAGTGATGGCCTCGCCTGCTAGCCAGTTGTAGTTGCCTCGTTGGTTGAACCTGTCGAACAACAGCTTTTGAAAGAACCAGAGCAATAGTTCCGGGTTCTTGCCCTTCATTACTGCACCAAAAAAGGCCCGGTCCTCAGGCCAGCTGGCTGACCAGGCAGTCAGCACTTCGACCATTGGAGGCGAGCCTTTAGTTGCTGCCAACAATATTGCGGGAGACACTACGCCAGCATTGTGTTGATCAATCAATGCGATACTAGGTGCAAGTCGCTGTAATCCGTCAACGTCGTTGGCTTTCGTCAACTCGAACAATAGGATCTGGAGCTCGTCATGATGTGGAGTTATAGTTTGAGTTCCTTGGCCTTGGTTAAGAATCCGGTGACGTTTCAGCCAGTGGCTATCAGCATCTTTCTGTGTTGAGAAGCCGATGGTCGCGTATTCACAGCCTTCACTGGGGCATTTCCAGGGCCTGCTGTGATTGTCGCGCTTCATGTGCAAGTCGCGGGCCTCGCGCGTGTCGAAACCACGACGACTAAGACTGCAGCTGGGAAACCAGCACTTGAAGATCCTGCTTCCGTAGTTTCTCTTCAGCATATCACAGCGGCATGTAGACTTGTCATGCTTTTGGCCGCATAGAAGCGCTGTGAAATTCTTGTAGATACGAGCCCACATGGACGACATGATTGAAGGATCTTTATCCGTCCATTGATGGCCTATGAAGCTGGTGCTCGTTATTATTCAGCCAGATAAATCTGAAATCTGTCTAGTTCGATGTGGACTTACGATTGGTAAAGTTCCAATTAGTTTGATCGTCAGATCCATGGAACTGCATGACTCCACAAATTATATGGATAACCTCTGGCCATTGCGACTCGATTTCCCGGAATATGGCATCTTTGAGGCCGATAGTCTCTTCAAATCGGTAATTTCTCAGCTCCAGGGCTAGGCGACAGAGCAACTCGCGCAAGTCCGGATATGCCGACAGGTCCCTTGATTCTTTGACGCAGGACCGGATGAGTGGTTTCCACTGTGTGAAAGCAAACCAGCGAAGTCGATATTTCCCGGAGAGTATGTGCTCTTTAAGCTGATCGTCGGACAAGTCTTCATCAAAGATACCAGAGCAGAGATACCTCAGCGTGGATTTTGCAAGGCTGAAATTAGCCTCAGCTATGTTGGCAAAATCGGCGACCTGCCTGCTGAATATGTACCTGTGCCAGTATTAGCTATTGGATTTATCGCATAAATCGGCGCCGTATAGAGCTTGATTCTGTGCAACCCACTCTTTAACAGTAAAATGCACAAAGCTCGGGGTTTCGTCCACAACTTCAACAACAGCACCACAGATGCCAATAAAGTTCACGCTGTTCAGAGTTGAAGGAGCATCATTTTTGCTCGAGCTGATGTCTAGGAGATGCTCTAACTCATGCTGTGTCATGAGAAGGGGGGAACACGCAATGCAGTTGAATATCATCTTCGCTTTACGTCGCACAGCCGGTGGTGAACTGTTGATTCGAGCAACGATTCGGTAGTACCTAAGAATCTTACTATCAGCTCAGACCTCGATTAAAATCACACTCCAGACGTACACATCGTCCAAACTCTCGGGGAGTACTTTGAGCTCTTGTTCAATTTCATCGAGGTTGTTGAGCTGCTCGGCATTATCCAGTACGATGCGGGCGTAAAGAAACATGCCTGTGTAGTGATAGTCAACATAAAGGCGTAAATTGTTACAAAGAAGGTATCTATTAAACCTAGAGGAAGGCGCAACTACCTGCAGCATTAGCCGCGAGAGGGGCCAGCATATGCCGGATCCGCTCACGAGCTGGTTGGACGAAATTCGCCGTATCCATCCAGGTTCTGGTTCTTCGGTTGACATAGGTTTGAATGCTAGTCGAGTTTTTCTTGTGGACAAGAATCGTCGCAGCTTTCTTGTCGAGAACCCTGCCGATGTCGTCCTCGGGCCTGCTGCTGACGAGGATTTTGACTTGGTCAATGTCGTCTTATCCGGACAGTTGCTCGAGGAGTATCCTGCGTTCATCATTATCCATTTCATCCAGTCCGTCGATTATTATATAAGTAGGACCAGCAATTTTGAGCACTGTTTTGAAAACATCTGAGACTTTCCTCGTACTGCCATTGAGTTCTCGTTCATCCATCTCAATCAAAACAGACTGTGTTTCCCTGAATTCAGCTGCCAATTGGAACAGCAGAGACTGGAGAATGGATTTGGCTGTAGTGCTGCTCCGGTCGACGTGGCTTGGGAATGCGAAGAGGGTTCGATGACGTGCCTTTGCTTCTTTGATTGTCGCCGCCGAGAGGTATGTCTTGCCTGCTCCTGGGATGCCCTGAAGCCATAAAAGATGCGCCGCAGAGTTGGAGATATCCAACCAGTCCAAGAAGGTTCTGTCAGATTTGAGCCATCTTTCCGAGCCGTCCAACAGGCGATTCAACAGCCGGTCTAGCCGATCGTCATAGCTCTTGGGGGCTATGCGACTGCGCAGGCTATCGAGCTTCTGCAGGTCCTGGAAGGTTGTCTCTTGGTCGAAATGTTTCAAAGCCTTGATCTGGAGCTCGTGTTCTTCCCGCAAGTGTTGGGAAGTCATTTCATCTCGCATCGAGGCAGTGTGACGCTCAATATGACCAATTAGAATAGTAATCTTGGCTTTTTTTTTTGGCCACACAGCTTCGAAGATAAGCTCTAGCTCTGAAAATATAGTTAGCCAGTGCATATGTCCCAGTGTTGTGTAGAGGGTCGCCTTTTATTTGACATGAGAAAGAAGTTGAGGGCAATAGTATAGAACTGAAGGATGTCCCCCGTAGAACAACGCCAGCTTTTCTTTCAGTTTGGCATTATTACCAAAAGTCTTGCCTATATCCGTGAAGGATGGTAGAGCATCGCTTATCTGCTCCATCGTGCTTATGATTGCGTCGGCGAATTTTGTGATGTTGTCAGTCAATACCAGCAAGACACGGATGGAACCCCAAACCAAACCCATTATTTCCGGTTTGACCTGCGCGTAGGCATCTATCGGCGCCGCTGAATTCTTTGAGCTTTTTAAAGATGCCTCCCATCTTCCCTAAACGTCGCACTCGTCTTTCATTGTCCTGGTTCTCCTGTAGCCCCTCTATGGCCTCAGCGACTTGATCGATACTGTTGGTGCCCAATATGTCCTTGTATACGCTTTTATCCTTGATGTTCTGTATGAAAGCCTCCTTCGCTACCTCGAAGGCTTGCTGTGAGGGGTCCAATGTGTCCATGGCTTTTTTCGATAATACGACGGGCTCTTTCAACAAGATGTACAGGGCCAGAAGTTTAAGGCCGAATTTAAAGGAAGACGAATAGATTTATATAGGGTGGCTCCTGTTCGGGAAGAAATAAACATCTCTCGAATCGATATGGCTGTTTTTAAGGAGTGTGACATAGATTCAAAGAGATGCGATAACTAATACTCTGTGGATAGCTGTCTCATCTCCAGCATCAGGGGTGACTCCGGGCAAAGGGCACGTTGTGAAGCGAGTAGCCGTTTTTTAAAGCACGCGGCTTTTAAGAACAAGCACCAGGGGCAATACACCTCGCCACGATGCGCATGATCAAATCCGGTTTTACTTGCATGCGGCATGATAACGGAGTTCACTGTGCCGCTTCGAGCCCATACCAAGACCGCCTAGCGGACTTGCTGTGCCTCGCAGCTGCATTGAGCGGACAGGGCGTGTGTTAAAAAAAAAAAAAAGGGCTGCGGTTGATGAACAGGGGCCTCTGCGAGTCTGCGTTGGTTTGATTCCTTTTATTTCCAGCCCTGGTCCTTGATAGGCACCAGAAGTGTCGCTTTGGTTGTCTGATCGGCTCTAACTTCGTATGCCCGACAAGAACTCGGAATGCATTCCAACTCCTTGTTACGTTCTAAAACGCGCAAAATCTGAACCCACGCTATTGATTCCCAATATCCACGCGCGCATGTCTGTGATACCCTCGTAGAGTCCCCAGGGGAGTGCTACGTTCGACGACCACTGCTGCTTGGCCTTGGGGCGTCCATTCACATTCTGCAAGCCTGGTCGAATGAGTTGTTCAACGGAATAGAACTCCATTCAGCTGACAGGAGGTCTCCCAGGATTATCTTCTCACTGAATTAGAATCGGCCTTGCATAGGCTGTAACCGACCCCCCATCCCAACATCTTCCCCTTGTTTCACGCAAGCGGCGGCAAGGTTGCAATCCTTCCAACGGCAGTCCCTTGTCGCAAACCAACTTTCAGCATCCACGCCTGAAATGATATATTCCGGTCTATTCTTGCGAGTTATAGTCTTCTATCCCACACGATATTGATCTCGTAAGCACGGAAGGCTTAAGTGGTAAGCATATATGCCTGAGAAGGGGATGGAAAAGCCAGACAGACGAATGCATACTACACTTAACCCGAGGGGTAGAAGCTCCGCCAGCGAGCCATGTTTTGGTGAGAATCTGCCTGACTCGAGCCGCTCAAATTGAAGACTACATTGCTGACCAAGTTCCTCGCAGGACCAACAGAACGCCCCGTGGAGGGAGATGTGGCGGTTTCAAAGGATGAAAGGACTTCTACTGGGCTTTCCAGCACAAAAAGTATGGCCCCATGTATTTTACTGGTGGCGAATCTGCTACCCAGTTTACGAATGATTAACATCATGTATATCTAGCCACCGCTTCCAAGGCGGCTCCTCCGCACTTGCCTTATGATGTCTGTTTCGGTTTGGTATGGAATTCCTCTCAAGACATGTCCTCTAAATTCTGACTAAGTTTGAAAGCTCTCAATGGAAGCAAGTTGCACTCACCAGAGAGAAATTGATGGAACCCCATCATCGGAATACACTCCTGTGCAGATCTCTTGTCAGGAGAATGTCATGAAACTCCGATACGAAGACAGCAGAACATTTGCCGGGATGGTGATATCACAGGCCCTCCCGCGACTTTTCAGAGAGCATTCTGTAACTCTATCGGCGTGCTTCATTGCGCCAATCGACCTGCGTTCTGCATCAAGTGGATACGGTAACTACATTCAAGTACGGATGTTAAGAGTCGTTGTGTACGGTGTCCTATGCAGCAAGGATGCAGTCAGAACCATCCTAGACCAGGAGGACCGATTTCTTCAACGACCAGAAGAATCCGAGTATGATAGAAGAGTGAGGTATTTGAATCCTATGTATTTCACTCGTCCAGGCGAAGAAATACCACGGATAACATCTCAGTCGACTGCTATATCTCTCAGAGAGGGAGTTGCAGCTTCTGACAAAGACGAGCTAGACGAATTCCAGATGGATCGAGTGCTGAGGATATTTGATGAGGCGGCGGGTTCAGGATCAAGCCATATTTTGGAATTGACACAGAGTCCAAGGATCACTTCGACACTCAAGGAGTAAGTCAGAGACCAGTGTGGTAATCGAATAACTGACATGAATAACAGACATCAGCTCAACGCACTTGCTGTTATGGTTGAGCGGGAGCGGGGTTTGCAAAGCTCCAGCCCGAAGTACCTTTCTCTTTGGGAGCCTTCTGTGGATACAGGGTAATAAGTGTCAGTGTATATACCGAAAGATTCGCAAAATGGCTCTCAACCCCCCTCCCCTTTCAATGCCAGAACTCCCAAAAGTAAATTTCATCACTGCACTTGTCCAATTCTGACAACCTTTCAGGTTTCTACATGCTGTGACAAAATCCATCCAGTCCCTTCCTCTGCCGAGCTTACGAGGCGGCATCTTGGCTGATGTACTTCCACCAAGCCATTGTCACAACATCTCTGAGTGATGCTGATATGGAACTAGGAAATGGGCTTGGGGAAGACCTTATCTACCTTGGCCCTCATCTGTGATCATGTTGGAAGAGCAGCCAGCATTGATGCGCCACACGAAACCCAATCACTTCGAGCCACTTTAATAGTCACGCCGAAATCAAGTAAGCTTCTGCATATTTTATCTCGTGAAAAGGCCGGCGATAGATGGGATACATGCGCTAACTTTACCATCCTGATAGCTATCTACTCATGGATGCAGCAGATTAGCAGGTATGTGAACTTACCCGTAAAACTTTCTCAATGGACCGTTGAAATGACGTGCGAAGACATATCCGGCCCGGGGGGTTGGAATTCGTGGTGTATCATGGTCAGAAACGGGAGGAAATGGGAGCCGAATTACACAAGAAAGATATTGTCCTGACCACTTACGACACACTCCGTTCCGACTGGACTACAGATGGTCCTCTGTATACTTGTTCTTGGGCGAGAATTGTTCTGGATGAAGGTACGTCCTAATATCTCGAGGTTCCAATTGCACAATCTTCTTAGATTGTTCGATTACTGACCTGACGTTCCTCCATCCTATAGCCCATAAAATTCGCAACAGCTCGTCCAAGATATTCCGTGCAACACGCGAGCTCCCTGCGCAATACCGGTGGTGTTTAACTGGCACCCCAATCCAGAACTCCTTGGGCGACTTTGGCTCCCTATTATCTTTCATTGGGGTTCCACCGTTCACGACGCGGAACCAGTTCAAATTTTGGATATCTTCGCCCATTGTCCAGAACCGCGGTACCTCCCTCATTGCACTTCGCAAGCTTGTACTCGCAACGTGTCTGCGCCGCACAAAAGCACACCCTTACTTGGCATCGACGCTGCAGCTACCTCGCAAGATTGAGCGTGTTGAGGTCCTGGAATTGCTTCCGCGGGAGAGGCAAATGTACGATTTCTTCAAGAAGAAATCATACCTGCTCGCTGCTAAAGACACAGAGTCGGACACAAAGGCCGAGGCAACCAAGAAGCGACGGAGAATCAGTAACAAACCATCTAAATCCCGGAAGCCACGCCCCAAAAGCATGGGCAACATTATGATTTTGATATCTCTGCTACGCCGGGTCTGCGACCGTGGCCAAGCACTTATCCCTCGCGTGGCCTCGGAAGCGTGGCAGAATCGTGACGAGGACAGTGTCTCTTGGTCGCTTCTGCGGAAAGCCTCCGAACATAAAGTGAGCTGTTGTGTCTGCGGTTCCCGAAGTTCCGGCGCGGATGAGAATGTGGAAGATCATGAGATGTTGGAGTTCACGTGCAAGAAACACATTGCATGTGAGACGTGTTTGAGCTCAAACGAAGAGACCGAACTGGTGTGCTTGGAATGCTCAGCCTCCAAAACATCTTCTTCACCAACAGGATCTCAGTCTGCCATCGACTCACCTGTGGCCCCGTCATCCAAGGTACTAGCATTGCTAAAGAACATTGGTGCGATGATTGGGAGCAATGACCTGGAGGATGCAAGCAATACACCGAACAAAAGGTAATTTCTCTGCACATTCCGACAGATTGGCGTATGCTATGGAGCCTATCTAACTGAAAAGATTACAGTGTGATCTTCTCCAATTAGACCGGCATGCTTGACATGATATCTTCTGCCTTGGGCCCTTACTTATCCACCCGCAACCTCTCCACGGTACGGATTGACGGCAGCCTCACGTTACAGCAACGTCGCGACGCCCTTGATCGATTCAATGGCGACAGAAGCTGCGTGATCATGCTGGCAACAATTGGAGCTGTGCAACAATTGGAGCTGTGGGCGAAGGGTATGTATCTTTTAGGACCATGTAGCTCTGAGTGGCACTGACACTTATTGTGGATGAAATAGCATCGACTTGAGTGTCGCATCCAAAGTGCACATAGTTGAGCCACAATGGAACCCCATGGCCGAAGCACAGGCTGTGGAT
The DNA here is from genome assembly GCA_002270565.1 of Stenocarpella maydis. Lineage (NCBI taxonomy): Eukaryota > Fungi > Ascomycota > Sordariomycetes > Diaporthales > Diaporthaceae > Stenocarpella > Stenocarpella maydis. The sequence continues at coordinate 76,846 of NQMI01000112.1, forward strand.
CGAGTGCACCGAATTGGGCAGACTAGAGAGGTAGAAGTTATAAGATATTGTGTTAAGAGCAGTATAGAGGAGGTGAGTGGACCGACTGTTAACTTCGCTGTCTTTGATGACATTTTGAAACATTCCGGCTTTCAGTATGTCCAATGGGTACAAACTGACAAACTCAGGATGATTGGCGAGTCTCTGCTGTCTTCGGACCAGAGCTGTGTGGATAAAGTGAAAGAAGAAGAGCGCTTGGTAGAGAAGCGATGGGAGGTGAGTGCTTTCACACCAAAACGGATTGTTAGATCCCGTCAGCTTATGATGTTTACAGAAACTCGTGGCTTTTCTCAAATGATGAAGTAAATAGGCTGCTTAATTCTTTGGGTAAAATCTTATACTGACGACGCTCCTTCCACCGGTGGATGTCGTCGTGCGCGACGCCCATGTCGTGGCACAAGGCAAAAACGGCCTGGATTAGCTGGGTGATGATGGGGCGCGCAGTCGGCACAAGGGAGAGTCCGCAGCATTTAGAACCCTCACGCGTATGGGAGATGCTCATGCGTGTTGGTCTTGTGACTATGCAGGCGTTTCGCCCGTTTGGGCCATCCAGGTGGAACTCGTCCAGGAGGCTGCGAATTAGCACAACCCTTTGGAGCCCAGTAGCTGGCGAAGTATCGCCCCCTCGTGAGATGTGTTGCTAATATCTGCCATGCATATCTTGACGGCAACATATCCATCGAGTTTGGCATCTCGCGTGAGCCAGCTGGTTGAGTAAGTGCCATGGCCAAGCTTGTTAATAACTCTGTATCGACCGTCAAGTAGCGTGTCCCTGAGCGCGATTGGATGGTATTCTCCTGGCTTCATCTTTCTAGTCTTTCGATATCTTCTATAACTTCATACTCGAACTCGAATTCGGTAACTAGGTATCTTCAACTCCTTCGTCGTCATTGGCCTCGCCTGTGGCCTCAGCGCCACAGCGAGAGATGTCAAGGCCATTACCAGCTTGGTGGCTCGTCATGTGGGAGGGAGATTTTCCAGTCTATGATAGACCTGTAGGACTGCAGTGGTAAGAAGCTCTCCTACCGGAATGTGCGGTCGGGCCTGGACGGGAGTTGAGTATGGGTCTGGACAACAAGGCTCGCTGTAATCTCCAGCCGATAGGGCAGCTTATTTGCCGGAGTGCTCTCAGGGTAGGCCTTTAAATGCTGGGGAGAGGAGTTTCGCTCCTATGTTAAGTGATTTTGACGCATAATGGAGCGAGATTTGGACAAATGAAGAGACACTTGTTAGGGTCCCCGAGGCTGCATGCATGTACACGGACTAAGGGTCTGATAAGTCAGGGCTCCAAACGTTGGCAGCCACGTAGGCGAAACTATCATCAACTCACAGGCAGGCATCCATAGGTAGAAGTTGCCTACAGCCAACAGTCGCTGTCCCCAAATATAGATATGCAGCCCCACCCAAATTACCCCTTGTAGATCAACAGATTTGGCGAGCTGGGGATCTGGCACGTGAATACCTTTAGTTCCGGTCTTGACATACCTGACAAGTCTAAAATATGGACTCCAAATCCAGAGGCCGACAGTACGCTACCTACCTATCTCCTCTACTACAAATTGCGCAGGCAACGCATACGAGCTATACTGGTCAGCGCCATCCCGCCCTCCCCGCGGGCTGCCCAAATCTCAGCCATGGCGCTCTTTGAAGGAAGTGGGAGGATATGACGCAGTAATACCAATGATATACCCTTCTTTGTCTTGGATGGGATCATCGAGATGCACATACACGTGCGCGCGCATCTTCTCCACTCCAGGTATAAACGCCACCGGCTGAGCCTCTTGAGTAGGGCCCATACCCACAACCTCCTGAACCCACGACCAGCCTCCCTCATGTACTGGGGAAACCCACCTCGGGCAAAGCGGACCGCGTACTCACCCACTTACATGCCCAGGTCTTAGTGCGCGATGATCCGCGACGTGTCGGTCACGAAGCCACACGCGCAACGACTATACATTGGAACAGCCTGGAACGGCACCCCACGAGGAAAGGCTCACAGCATGCACAGTGGACCCACACAGAAGTTTTGAGACACAAGCACGGCGGCATACTTGTGCATTTATCTCGTGCGAGCCAAAAACCATTCGAGTATGTGCGTGCGTCTGTGTGTGTGTGTGTGTGTGAACAAAGGCGGTCCAACGCAGCATTTCGATTCGATTCTTCACCCCGAGCGGCTCCCAAGACGAGCAGTTAAAGTAGAGAAGAAAGAAGCAGCCACGGCTGGAAAGGCAACTAAAAAAAGAAAAGGAAAAGAAGATAGCCCTCCCTCCCCATCTATAGAAAAAAAGTGATGAAAGAAAAAAGCTATAATTTTCGAACCACAAGTTGGAGGCGCTTGGTGTCGAGGCACGAGGTCGAGCCGGGCCGGCTGGTAGCGTAGGTTGATGTGGGTTGTCTCGTGGGGAGCCGGGCTGAGAGGCTGCCATGTTTGGCCCGAGCTCTTCTTACACTCGCCTTGTTTTTCCCATCTCGACCCCCCCACCCCTGTCCAATGCTCGTCGTCTCGTCGTCGCGCAACCAGATTACAAGATCACCCCGATTTAAGCAACCAAAAAGACAACAGGCCAAACCCTCGTGTTGACATCTCCGCGCTGACAAGGCTCCACCGTATGAAGCAGGCCCGGATGATCCCGACCCGTCTTTCATGAAAGAAAGGCGGCCAATAAGAAAATCAAGCAAGAAGAGAAGAAACAACGCCCTTTTTTTCGCTACATGTGGCCGCAGACGCTCTTTTTTCTCTTGAGGGGGTATGTGATAAGATGTCCGGTAATGTGAATCATGAAAAGATAAAAAGTCCACGCCATGGAAAGGGGAAAAGGAAACAGGGTCCGACAGTTCGTTCCCGCTGCTGGTGCTCGTCTTGGTGGCGAGCCCTTGGTGGGCCATCGTTGCCGACCCTCCCACCGCACTCCTGCCTTGCTCCTCCTACCAGGAGACCTGAAACGGCGCCGTTCTCAAACCAAGTCGCCATTGTATTATGGCTCCTGAGACATGCGTAGAGATGTTGGATGTGCACAAATTGGCTACTGGCCTAGCGAAAGCCCGTGTGAAGGGCTTTCAAAACTAGTTGGAAAAAGTCGAAAGGTGAAAGGGGTATAATCGAAAAGTTGGAATAATCCGCGGTGTCATGACCCCGGCTATGCGAGGCTTGGACTTCGTGGGCGGTGGATGTGTAGTTGTTGCTTAGTGTTCAGATGCGATTTCCCCCCCGCGCCGAGCAATGTGATGAGGAATTTCCCGAGAGATTATGATGAGTTGAGACCCAACCTCCCAGGGCTCTTTCCCTTGCTTCTGATAGAATGAATGAACGAATGATGATGATGATGATGCCATGGTATTTAGAATGCTTTTCGCTTCCTTTTATCGTGCAGGCCTGCCCCTCCGGTCATGTCGTGTCTGCCCCGTACTGACAGTGTCTCGTTGCGATCGTGCGGTACCAGGCGTGCCTCGAAGATTCGAATGGAACCCGCAGCGCCGTGCATGCATATGGATGCGCGAGTACGTGTGCGTAGGTTGTTCTGCACCGAACCATCCCAGAATGCGAAACCCCAAAAACTCCATGCCCTGCTCTAAGAAAATGCATCGTCTCCGAAAGCACGTCATTCTGTCCATGCTGTAGATGGCACGGGTGTACACGTCGATGGGTGGTGATGTCGTGGTCGGCTCCCCTTTTCTCCAAATGCGCCTGACCGCCCAACACCAGATGTCTTGATGAAAGTCCAGGAGCCAGGGACCCTTCTAGTCGTTCATCATGTCCGTGCAATCTGTAGACAGACCCACAGCACTCGTCCTGAGTACCATGCAGAGAAAAGAAACCCCGTGAACTCCTTCCATATCATGCTGCTAAATTGCAGGGGGGAATCATGTGTTGTGAGAGAAGACGTGCGTCCACAGGACAGCGCGGCAGTGGTGGAGCACAGTCCCAACCAGACTGGAGCGCGTCCCAATGCAAAGACGCAAACAAAAACCAGGATACGGCCAAAGACAACATAAATGTAAAAACGTCAGGGAGATGAGCAAGTGGGCGAGGCCACAAATCACCACAGGGTCTGGGCCTTGCGGCTACTAAAACTGGCCCCTCCTATATGGGTTGAAGCCAGCAGATCCGTTCTGCGCTCCGTTCTGGGTCCCGTTCTGGGCCACGTTCTGCAGCGGAGGCGGGGTGAAACCAGGTGTCGGAGCCGGCGCAGGCGGATAGTAAGTGCTGGAGCCCGAGCCCCACGAATTCCCTCCGTAGTTCTTGAGTGTGGCTCCACTGTTGCTGAACAAGCTGGACCCATTGGGTATGGCCGAGGGAGGGTAAGATGAGCCCGGGTTTAAACCATTCTGCAACGCAGATGCGGCGTACGGCCCCGTGGTCCGGCTGCCGTTGAGACCCGGTGGCGCAGCGAGCCCAGGAGGCGGGCCGGCGGGTGCGTAGCCGTTGGTTGAGTGATTCATGAGCCCATTGGGTCCAGCCAGAGGGCCCGACGGGCCCTGCCCTTGGTTCTGATTTCGAACGCCAAGAGGGTTCTTGGAGAAGCTCAGCCGGATGCCGCCCTTGACACTGTTAGTGAGCGGGAACCCATATAGGTCGTGGAGTGCCCTCGTAGCGCAGGTAACGTCTTCGAACTCGACGAAACACATAGGTCCGTTCGCCTTTGCCCGGAAACACAATCGCTTGTAGCCGCGCTGCTTTGAAAAGATGGCCTTGAGCTCATCCTCGGAGCTGCCCATAGGCAGGTTTCCGACGTAAAGTGTGTTGCAAGGGGGGTTCATGTCGGCAGGGTTCGCGGGAGGCGGAACATGGTTGCGCCATGGCACCTGGCCCGACTGATAGTGTCCGTTGCTGCCATTCAAGGCCGTAGGTGACATGGTGTTGGGGTGGGCCGAATGTGGCGGATACGTGCTGGGCTGACCATGACCACGCTGAGAAGCGGGCACTCCATTGGTGACCGGGCCCGTGTTCAGGGACAAGGAAGCCATGCGATCCATAACGGCGGAGATCTGGGGGGCAGTCGCCCGGCGCTGGGCGGGCACAGAACCGTGCTCGCCGAAGGCGCGTGGGAGCGAGAGGATGTCTCCGGTATCGTCGTCGTCGTCGGTAGCGTCATTGATCAGGCTCTTGCCAGTATTGCGGGGCTTCTCGTTGAGGCGGTTTCCGATGGGTGACTGTGGCGAGAAGACGTTCCTGTAGTTGTAGCCGGGCTTCGTGCCAGTGAAATCACTGGTGACATAGTTGCCATTCATCGAGGGCGAGGTCTTCTCGAGGGGCGAGAACGTGCCATCGAAACGGGGTGGCTGCGTCGCGGCGGTTCCAGGGGAGGTTGTCGAAGATGCGCCGCTGGATGGACCAGACTTGTTCCTATCAGCAGCAACAGGCGGCCTCGGGCCGAGGTGGTCAACACGCATTCCCTTCTTCCCATTCAGTATGGTTTGGGCCTCTTGGGCGCCATCAAAGGTCTTGAATCGAAGGATGGCAGAGGCGTAGTTGCCGTCAGGCTCTGCTGTCACGCCGAGCATGCTGACATCCACGAGTTCTTCGGAGAAGATGCACATCACCCGCAGGTTCTGCTCCGTGGTCTCGGGAGGTAATCGCTGGACGAGGACAGCATGGGCATGGTCAAGGGCGGAGTGACGGGTTCCAATGGGGATGGGCGCATCCCTCTCGAAGGATTGTGCGAATGACGATAGATGCGATGTAGGCACTGCCGAGAGAGGTGGGCCGATGGGCTGATGCGGTGCGTAGTAAGCGGCTGCCATAGATGATGAGGCCGAAGGCGCGATCACGTTGGAGCTCGTAAAGGCGGCGGAGACGGTGGGCGCAAGGGTGGTGGGCGCGAAGGGACTCGTGCGACTCGAGGAGGCCAGGGACAGGGAGGCGGACGGGTATGATGATGTCGAAGTCGATGGCGGTTGTGATTGCGGCTGCGGCTGCGGCTGCGACTGCGACTGCGACTGCGACTGTGACTGCGACTGCGACTGCGAGCCAGAAAGAGACGCGCCAGAAGAGGCGGCGGGAGTGTTTGGATCCCCGTACATGAGTCGCGATGCATGCAGCACAGCCCTATGAGAGGCGACGACAGAGGGCGATGAGCGCGCTGATCGAATCAGACTGGCTAGATGTCAAAATGTGGAGCAGGTCGCGGTGCCTGGGGCCTGGATTGGAGCTACGGTGGTCGCGAGGTGATGGCGATGCGGTGGGAACAAAATGTTTGGTAATAATCAAGTGGTTGGTCTTAGTGGTGGTGGCCGAGTCGAGGTTGCAACAGGGAGGGGACGGGTGGGTTGAGATGGGATTGTCCGGGAGGTTGGGTCGCCGGTTTGGCCAAGATGCGGTCGCGAGGGCGGTTTGGTTGGGTCTGGGTCTGGGTCTGGGTCTGGGTCAGGTCCGGTGGGCAGTGGACACTGCGCCGCGCCGCGCTGCTGTCGGATGTGGTGGGGAAACAGGCGAGGCGGGTTGGCGGACACGCGGAGGAATGGAAAAGGGAATATTGGCAAAACAAGACGGAGAGATACTGGCGTGAGGCAAATGTTGGCAGAGGTACTTGGTGGTGGTGGAGGAGGAGGAGGGAGAAGGAGCTAGAGGGAGAGAAGATGAGAGAGACTGACTGCTTGACTGGCTGGCTGGCTGGCAGGCCGAGAGTCGGGAAACAATTGCTGCAGATCTGTCGAGGTTGGTAGAAAATCCAGGGAGTGGGAGGAAAAGAATGTGGTGTTTGAGTTGAGCCTCGAAAGGGGGAGGGGGTGGATGGTGTTCGACCGAGGGGAACAGGAATCTTGTGGGATGGGGGATTGGGGTTGTCGCAGGCTGGGGCGTATCGAGTTGCGTCGAGGACTGCTGCAGCCAGCATGTGGGTGGGTGGGTGGTGGGAGGCGGGAGCGTTGTGGGTGCGTGGTGCGTGGAGGGAGGGAGGAAGTTGTAGTAGTGTTGTATGTATGTCGGTGGAGGGAGAGCGGCTTTGACGGACTGGGGAACTGTCACTCGGCGGACTACAGACTACCTACAGTAGGTACGACTTGATGGACTGGACCTAGCAGCACCTGAGGTGCCTGGGGTTGAGCGCGGGGGGTGGTTTTGGTCTTGTTAGGTTCCTCTGCCACCCTCTTCCCTATCTACCTAGGTACTTAGTATCTATCGACTGCGGCTTGGTCGTCGCTGCAATCGGCTATTGTGCTTCCAGTTGCGCGGCTAGCACCTACACCACAATCCAATGCGATACAAATACGACACCCAGCCAAGTACAATAACCGTACAGTACAGTCTGTCTGCCCAGGCACTGAGGTACCTCTTCGTGTGATGTTTGCGTGCGTGTACATCGGCCCTCGCTGTGGTCAAAGGTACTGCTGCTCCGTCTCGACGGCTTGGCAAGGTGTCTCTTTGTTTCTGTCCACAACCCCAGCACCATCAGAGAGGCAAGAAGCAGGGTTGGTGTGAGTGCTGCAAGATGGCCCTGCAGGGTCGAATACCACAGCGAAGGAAGGCAATGTTTGGCCCTTCAGGGTCTATCGCGGCGGGAGCCCATCTCTTGTAGCTCGAGGTAGTGGGTGGTAGTCCACAATTACATGACCCTGAGGTTGTTAGTAATGGATGGCCGAGTCGACGGCCCTCCAAGGAAGGGCCTTGTCGCTTCTCTGGTTCCGTCTCAGACCACAGAGACCAATGAGACCAAAACCAACCATGCCGAACACCGCGATACCGGGTGTCAACCTTTGGATCTCAGGACGTACAGCCAAGCACGGCTCTGTGCCCGCTAGTGTCGTGGGCGACATCTGGTCGGTTCGGCACTGATGAGAAGCAGTGCCAGTGCCAGTGAGCCCAGTGCCCGTGCAGCCCCTGCCGGCCTGCCTAGACGTCCTGTGGCTTGGCCCAGGCGAGGAGGGTCGGCATGTACAGACAGATACATGGCCTGGTTGGTACCTGGGATTATTACTTGGCTTTCCACCCCGGTTGCGTCAAACACAACAATCCAACCCGTACCACACCAAAGTACTAACCCCCCCACACACGCACGCACATGCGTACCCGCACCCGCGCATTACACACCCACATACACGCTACCCCCCGATAGCAATGTACCAGACTTGCCCGGGTCTTGGCTGCGGAGCGAAATGGCGGGCTGGTGCAACTCAGTGATCGAGGCACAGCCGAACCAACAGGGCTTATGATAAACCAGAGGGGTGTGTGTGTATGTATGTGTCGCGTGTGAGAGCGAACAAAGGCTCCCGGATAGCAGCCAGAGCGCATGTGCATTGCATCGGAAGGCCACTGGCTTGGACAATCGAGACACATCGAGGCAATCGGGGCCTCTGACTGGCTGGGCGCTAGCCCCGCCAGGCGACGAGGGCTAATTAGGCCGGGGAAGGTTTTCCGCCCTGGCCCTACGCCATCGCCTGTGGACGGGCGGACGGGCGGGAGGCTGTCTAGTGTCTAGCGTACCTAGGCAGGAGCTTTGGGGTGGCCTGGGTGGCCGAGCAAGGCCCGATTCGCATCGGCGTGTCGCATCATTATACCCGTGCTGGGTGGTATTGTCTCGAGAGGTCGTGTCGAAGTGCTGTACATATACACTATGTATACATAGTATGGTGGTGGTCATCAAGGTCAGGGGGGAAACGCTGTCTGATGTCTCTAGGATGCGCCTGTCTGACAATACATACTACGGTAGCAGTTGATAGTAGCGGGGCCGGCACCCAGGCTCTTGTCTCTCGTGTCTCTTGGGCCAGGATTTGGGCTGGTGTCCCTTCTTGTGGGACGCGAGACTGTCGATTAGGATCGGCCAGCAACGCAGCCAGCACGCCAGCATGCATGTGTGTGAATGAGTGAGGCACAGAAAGCGTTGTGGTTGGGGTCGACGAGTATCGGTTGTACTGGATGGGGCCGGGGAGCCAGCTGTCTGCGGATGATGTGCAGCAGTGTGCAGGACGTGCACTTTGTCTGTCAGCGAGCACGGCAGGGGACGATATAGAACCGCTGCGCTCGAGGCTGGCTGCTGGTGGAATGCGCAGATGAAGGGCTTGCTAGCCTCAACCTGGAAGCCGTTATCAAGAGAGCGGGAGCGGTGGCGACTGACTGGGGTAGGACTGAAGTATTGCGCCAGATGACGCTGGCGACATTGGCGATTCTGGTATGCTTGTTTTGTGGGCGACGAGACTCTGACGAAAGACCAGACAAGGTACACGCCAGGGGAAGGCTGCGTGGGCGTGGGGGAGTACATGGTGTCTACTGCAGCTCTACTGCAGCTCTACTGCCTGAGGTCATCCCATTCCTACATCTAGGTAGACGATCCAGGTACCACAGGACGTACGGAATCACAACCTTGGGAGTTCCTGCCTTTGATACAGAGGCCACCCACAAATGCAGGCTGGACAGGTCCAAGGCTGGCCAGGACAGGATTGACAGTTCTTGCATGTGTAGCGTGCCGCGCTAGCGCAGGCCCTCTGCGCTATGTGGGGCCGTCGATGGACGGCCGGCCCAATCACACCCCGTTCGCATACGCTGGTCATACCAGCACCTACTCCATACATAGTGTAGGTACCGTTGCTGAGCAGGTTATGTAAGCGTGCAGAGGGGAGGACGTCAATCAAGCCTTTCCACACAGCCAGCGCAGGAAGTACTACGCAGTATAGTTGCAGCAGGAGGAGCAAGTAGCAGCATGTGAAAGGAAGACGCCCCTCTCTGCTCAACATTCCCCCCCTCCCAGCTCTCTCCCGTTCTGTATTGCACTGTTTCCCTGGCCGAGGATGTCCTCTCGTATGCCCTCCTCACGCCCCAGATGTATCACAGATGCGCGTCACCACCGATGCATCCATGCAGCCAGTATACTTTTATAGTGTGCCTATTGATACACCAAGTCGAGGCATCTACACATCATGTTTCGACTTGTGGACTCGAAGTGGGTACCATTGATCGGAAGCCATGCGACCTGCTATCGGACCAATCAGGAGATCTTATCAGACCCTGGGCTAGTACGACATCTGGAGGCAGGGGTGAGTGGGGAGAGCCCGCCTCGCCCGCCTTGTCCACACTAGTGAAAGTACTTTTCCCACTGCCGTGAACCTGCAGAGCAAGGAAGCAGCTACCCAGCTAGGCAGGTACCCTGGGTGGCTAGCTCCTGCCGAGCGCTCCTCATATCTGTGGTAATGTGGCCGTTTTGTCTGCCAGTCTGCCTGCCTTGAGGAACCTGCCAAACTGACTGACTGACTGACTGACTGACTGACTGACTGACTGACTGACTGACTGACTGACTGATTGACTGATTGACTGATTGACTGATTGACTGATTGACTGAACAAACCCTGCTGGAATGCGCTCAACAAATCATCTCGTGCAACACGAACTGGACGATCCACTCGTCATTCAGCTGAGCTCCTCCTACGTTCTGCCCTAGGCCCGTCACATTGGGGTTGTAACGAATGGGGCTGGCTCAGACTCGGACTGACAAGAAGAAAGCCCTGGCCTTGTGTCAGATGGAGCCCGGTGACGCCTTGCCCCATCAGGACTCGAAACAGGGAGAATCACGCCCACGTTGAGACTGGGGAGATTGGGGCCCCAAAACAAGACTGACCCAAGAGAAGGAAAAAAGGAGCTGTAAAGCACCCCTTGCAGCGGGTCGGCACTTTTTCAGCCCTTCGTTGACAGCAACGCGCTTGTCGCTGTGTCCGTGCAGGCTCGGATGGGATGCGATTCGACAGGTGTTATAATTTGGTCATCTACATTAATTAGTAGAAACGTGCCTGGCAGTACGCGCGTGTGTGTGGGTGGGTGCTGCCATTACCGACGACATCCGGGATTGGCGCGAGCTGCGACTCGGCGAGCACCCCGGTCTGTGCCGCATCCTCACGTACACACAGCAGTGGACACACACACGTACACACAGCCACAGAGACAGAGGAGTTCGCTGGATGTGGATACCTGGTACACTGAGAGAGAGAGAGAGAATGAACAGAGAAAGGCGTTCTGGCCCAGAACATGGCGGGGATAAGCTTTCAAGCCCCAGCGGTGATTCGCCGGTCAAGCGGACTGGCGGTGCTAAGGCAGAAAGTCTGGTAGAGGAGGGGACCGGTGAGACACAGAGTGTGTAGTGGATCTCGCTCTGATTGCGTCGTTTTCGATGGGCGAGTTGCGCCAGGTCTGTGTGTGTGGGTAGGGCATGTGTGTGGTGGACGGCCATGGGCGGGCAAAAGCAGCACACCATCAGAGACACCCTCGTCTCACACAAATCTCACACAAATCTCTCACCGAGGCACACAATGCCATTCCATGCATCCCCTCTGTTGGGACTTGTACCCTCTCATTCCTCTGCCATACCTTTCCTCCTTTTCTTCTTCTTCGTCTTATCTTTTTCTACTTCTTCTGTCTCTGGCAGATTGATAACCGAGGTCCAAAGCGTCCCTCTGCTCAGTACCGACATATACTAGGAGGTACCTACATATGTAGTACTGCGCACGCCGTCTTTCCCCATGGTCCAGGGTTGATGCAGGACGGATGAAAAGGGAACAGACGGATTGGGAGAATTGAAAGGGCATGGTTAAATGTGAAAGTGGATCCATGGCGACCTGTCCCGCAGGCGCGGGAATGTCAGCTATGGGGCCGCGGCAATACAATAGTAGCGTGCCATGGTCAGCTGCCTGGGCTAACCATGGCACAGATACGGAGTCACAAAAACCAAGGGACTAAGATTTCAATGCACGTAGTGTCGTGTACCACTGGCCTAGTGTACTGTAAACTATTCTACACGTGTACGCCTCAACCAGGGTCACAAACGTTAAATTATGTCGTACTTTTCCTATTGGTAGTGCTTGACCCACCAGGTCAACTCTGAGCGGAGAAGTCCATATTTATTGTTTGGGACCCCGGTAGTCCGGTACTTGACTATGCACCTACACTAGGTATACGGCTCTGTACCCACCACAATAGATACCCGGGGAGTACATATAAGGTGGCCCGCGAATCAACATTGACAACACCCCACCTTGATAGTCATTCCATGCCCGCCTTGCGCCTGGGGAACTCCATCAATCGGGCACCCAGCCCCTCCCCTGTCGCTGGGCAAAAAAAAAAAAAAGCAGCACAAGTTGGAGGGGTGGGTCCTTTTTTCGTGCAGAGTAGCGTCGAGCTTGTCTGCCAAGTGCAGTGGCCTGTGCCCCAAGCTCAGCTCGGCTCACGTTCCGGTAAGTCCAAACAATCCCAGCAACTGACCAGGGAGAAGCACGGAGCAGAGGGCAGGGCCCGGCACAGAGCACTCGGCAGCGGGCACAGACCTCTGCCTGTCTGGGTAACAACGTGAACATACTTGACGTTCCGACCCAGAAGATCCATCAGAGATAACCGCACAGACACGCGAACCCGCCCCGCCCTGCCTTGAAGCTATCTACCAGTCCTACCTACTTAGCTCGTTTCTATGCTAGCAAAGCCATTCCTGGACTCTTCCAACATCTGTCATGTGCTGTGCACATCAACACCTCGGGCCAGTACCGAGTACGCATACCTCCCTCGGACACATGCATGGACTCGTGTGCCGTTGCACAACATCACGGTGAGCAGGTCAGGTGAGGTGAGCAGCGCGCCTCTGCCGTATGCTGACCCATAGCCGGCCAAGATCTATCCCCGGGACCCCGTGGGCAGACGTAGCTGTGTACAATATCCACGGGGACTTGAGTAGTAACCCGCAGAGACGCACCCCAACGGCTCCCTCCCGACCTCGAAAGGGCTGGGCCCTCTGTCCTACACTCACAAAAATGCGAAACCACCCGAGAATCAGTCAGCCAACCACGTCGTTTCTCACAACGAGAGCATCATCCCGCAAGTGTACCGGCTCCTCTTGCAACCCCGAAGCCCACGCTCGGCAGGGTTGATCAGTGGCTGTGGATGCCTTCCACCTAATGTACGTAGCCGATCCGGAGACCCACCAGTTCGGTACTGTCCACCACACATCTGCCAAAACCATGCAGCCACACATATTTATATCAGATCGTCAATCTAGCCCGGCCGTCTGAATGACCACATCCACACCCGCAAGGTGCGACAGTACACCGTGCCGTGCACCGTGCCCTCGCCACACACCCACTGCACCTGCCCTGGCACCCTCCTCGAGATCCCCGGGGACACACGCGGAGCTCGATGAAACGATCCCCTCGCCGTTCGGTCATTTCCGCGGGTCTTTCGAAACACAGCTCGTGGTGTCTCGTGCTGCAGCCCGTCTCTCAACTCCTGGCCCTGGGCAGATGGGCTGCCAGGAACCTGCAGGTCGCGTTTGACGACGGTCCGAGGTCACTACCTTGGCACCTCGTTCACGTTGGGTCGCCATGTGTGCTGCAAACCCGGACTGTCCATCCAACGGTAGGGCCGACATGGGTCGAGCAGGGGTCTCCCCTATGACGAAGTCGAATGCCGAGCAGCTGGTCCTCATAGTCTTTCACCAGTCATCAGTACCTTGGAACCGGTGACGGGGTTGGCCATCTGTCGACTTCCCGGCAGAACCGTGTGCAATTGGTCCGCTGGGCAATTAGAGCCACCTCGGTCTTCCCCTTGACCGGCAGATATCGAGCCGAGGATTGTGATCAAGCGTACTCTTCTGTCACGACTGTGCTGGGCCGAATGGGCCACCTCGTCAGGTTCCACCCTGCTTGCCCTTGTCATGGCTGAGCACCAGCCCAATGGGCTGGATTCAACAGGTCTGCCCCGTCTGCAGGACACTACTGCAAGTAAATCCACGCCGTGGTCCAGACCCTTCCATCAAGCTAAAAGCCTCATCGAGTTTATCCATAGCGAAACTCTATGCCATCGCGCCTTGGTTTCAGCAGTTATAGGAGGTGGGTGCTTCTCGGGTTATATCTATAAACAATGCCACAAACCCTACCGCACAAGGAACACGCCGCGAGCATTGCAAGTGAATGTTGGGCGTCATTCACATCACATATATCTCTTCTACAGCAACCCCTAGCGGAACTTGGTTCATCCCTACTCGTCCCTGACTATATCAACTGTGAAATGCGCATGATCCAGTCACCCAACTAGCCTTTCGGGCCACTCGTTTCCTGGCTTTGACATTCAGGGCACACCTCCAATAAGTGCAAGAGAGAGCAAGAGAGAGAGAGAGAGCTCGAGAGCTCGCAGGCCCGGCGCAGCTCCGTATAGGTCGAAAGCTCGGAAGTTTATCTAGGGGTCCCCGCTTCTGGAGGGAGCTAAAGCCTCCCGGGTCACAGCCCAGCGTTGACCCGGAAGTTTCTTTGGGGCTGGGTAGGTGGACATCAGACGGGCTTGAACAGCGCCAACCCGCCGGAGAGGACGCCGGTCGTGCCAGACGCGTCACTGAGGAGTTTGGAACTGGCTTCATGTTGGAGTTTCAGCATCGGCTTCCATTATGGCCCTTTTTGAAGTGTGTTAAGAAGAACGTGCAAGTCCCACCACTGTCTTATCTACGCCCTATATCTGATGGTGGAGGCATGAGCGCAAGCGATAGGTATGGCGAGGAGTCTGCCACCGCGTTGGCTGCTGAAGAGGTCGCGAGCATATGGGAGTGGCTCAGGCTCGGACAATATTTCACTACGACTATGCAGCATGCCAATATCATCACAGGAGAGGGCGAACACCGTCGGCTCGAGCCATCATGCGGGATGCGGACCAAGCAGCCTGCGATGTCTGCAGCATAGTCCTTGGCCAAACCGGCCGAGCGGTCGTTGAACACCAGCTGCCAGAAGGAGCTCTAGCATGGTGCTCAGGCAGCAGGAGGATAACTAGCATTCCCGCCTCTCTCGACTTGTTCCTTTACTTGATGACTCGTCACGTCGCACACGGTCGTCCCCTCAAATAATCCGAGCCTGCGGGTTTGCCCACCCTCAGTGTGTACCACCTCCATCCGTCCTTGGTGGCCCCGCCCTGTCCTACTGGTAGACGTCTTGATGCGCTCAGAGGGGCTGCGCGCCATGTTGAGTGTCATGGGCGGGGCAGTGGGAACCCCTGATATACTCGTACTTATGATCGAAGCCGTCAGCAGCCCACCCGGGGTGAGACCAGACCGTGATTACTCAAAAATGGCTTCTTGAGCAGCACACAGTCCATGATCGCCGAATCCAGGTCAAAGCACCTACGGAATGCGCGCCATGTTTCTCCCCTATACTGTCTTGTTAACAGTCAGGGTCGGATGTAAACACTCGACCTGGTGCTCGATGAGAATGGCGAAGCCGGGGAGAAGAGCCTGCTTGTCTCGCCTTGCTGCTGAGGTGCAGATGACACAAAGGGGCGGGAGAGGTCGGCTCGATGGTCCGAAGGCTTAGCACTCGCCGAGACGGGACAAGCAAACATCACACCCCGGCCCTCTCCGTATACACCGCGTTGAATCAACAGAGGCACGACACACCCCACGGGCCCAGGGCGGAGACCTCTGGCACGACTGCCCGGCGGGGAATGCTGAGGCCGGAGGATGGGCGCAAAGCGCACACCGCCCGGCTGAGGTGGGCATGTGTTTGTCAACCGCAGAACCTTCTATCGTGCGTCTCGCTCCATATAGCTGGGCGGGCAGATTGTATCGAGCGAGGAACCCAGCGCCAGGTCGGGGTTGTCACGGCGTGTTTCGCTGCGGACATGGCGAGCCACCTACTGGATTACTTGTGCTCGAACCTCGTTGACGATCAAGCTATACAACGCATCGAAACCTGACCTGCCAGGCAGGCAGGAAATAAAAAGATCATCAAATAACCCACTCAACTCGTCGAGAAAGCGCCTGCCCCCCCCCCTAACCCCCCGGGCCCTCCCTTCGCATGGAACTAGCACCGTCAAACTCGTGCAGTGGTGTGGTCTTCCAGGGACCCAGGCGGCACAGGCACCGGCGCCGCCGCCACCACCACCACTCGGACTCGGACTCCGAAACAGACTCGGCCCTCTCGTCGTCCCCGTACTCCTCCGACAGCGACGGCAGCACGTACTACCGCGTGTCATACCGCCGGCGCCCGACGGCGACGTGGAGGTGGCGGCCGCGGGGCGCAGTGGTCACGTACCCGGGCTACCCGCCGCCGCCCCGTGGATCCCAGGAGGGATCCCGGACGGCGGCGGCCTCGTACCAGCAGTGCCGGTGGTTATGCCGCAGCTGCAGGCACTGGCCGTCCAGCAGCAGCAGCAGCAGCAACCACAGCAGGCCCAGCAGCCGCGGCGGTACGGCTACCGCCGGTTCCGCTACCAGGGCGGGGAGCAGGTGCCCCGGGCCGGGTGCGGTGGTGGCCACAGCCATGGGCACCATCACCACCGCCACCACCACCATCGTAACAATCACGGCCTTGCCAGGTCCCCGAGGCGCTGCATACTCCCGCGGTTCGGCCGGTGGCTGATCGGGGACCCGCCCGAGCGGCAGCGGTGGTACGCGCGGCGATGTCAGGACGGATGCTGTGGTGGTGACGGCTGCAGCGGCTGCGGCGTCGTGGGGACGACACCGACGGTGCACCATGAGGATGAGTACTGGGGGCCCTGGGTGCGTTTTGCGTCGCGACTGACGTTTTTCTTCTGTCCTGTTTCGAAGAACCCCCCTCCCCTTTATCATCCACTCTCCGTTACACACACATCCACACCCCCCTTTCTTGCTGACCTACATGTTCCGCCCCCCGCACTGACATGAGAGGAATCAAGCCCCCGTCGCAGCGCACCATCTCAGTCCCCAGCTGGGCCTACGGCCCAGACGGCTCGCGCAGCCCCCCCTGGCGCTACGGCGGGCCGAACGCCCTCGGCCCGGGCGGGACCGTCGAGGAGGTCGAGGAGGGCGGCACGGCCCCCGCGGTGCCGGCCCCGACAGCGCCCCAGCAGCAGACCCTGCTCCCCGTGCCGGTGGCCACCACCACGGCCGCCGCACTCGACCCGTACGAGGCGCAGCAGCAGCCGCCGCACACGCAGTTCCACCTGAATGATGCCGGCGGGCACGGGACGAGGAGGGGGAGGCGCAGGCGGCATGGCCGTTATGATGATGATGACGACGAAGGCGGTGGCGGCGAGGATAACGGCATACTCCAACTCGTGGAGCGCGAGAGGCGGCGCGATAGCGAGAGGCAGATGGCAGAGGCGAGCCACCGGCGCGAGGCGATGATGATGGGGCTCGTGGAGCGGGCGAGGGAGAGGGAGCGCGGCCGCGGCGGCAGCATTGCTGCGGGGCTCGACGCGAGGGACGTCCTGAACCTGTTGTTGCTCGACGGGGAGGCGGAGAGGAGGCGGCGCAGCGGGGGGAGGCGGGCGGGCGACGACGACGACGCCGCGGCCGCCGAGCCAGGCTGTGACGAGTCTAGCGGCGGTGGAGGGGGAGGAGGGGATGCGTGGAAGGGCGCGTTCGACGCGCTCAGCCGCCGGGTGGACGAGATGCTCATCCGGTGCCGGGACGAGGAGGACGAGGGGAGGGGAGGGTCGTCGGGGAGGGTTGCTGCTCCGGTTTCGAGGAAGGTAGAGGGCGGGGCGCTGGGAGTTAGTCTCACTGGTGACGGCGGGGACGCCCGTGCCAGGCCTCGGATGTCTACGGGGAGGAAGAAGGGCGGAGTTGGAGTTGGCAGACGCAGGGTCGTCTTTAGCCGCGGCGGCGGTGACGACGGGGATGCTGACAGTGATGATGACGAGGCCAGCGGGCCCTCGTCAGCCAGCGGCGGCGCGCCACTCAGAACAAGGGGTCGTGCCATGAGAAGACCAGGCTCGCCGTCGACGTCTGTAGACACCTGAGTGGTCGTAAGAAAATGTATTGCTTGGTTCATCCTCGTCACGCCTAGATGCCACACCACCCGTAGGGTTTCTACAATGCGCCGGATACCTCTATAAATAATACAAACACCCTCATTGCGTCGGCTTCCAACGCATGTTGATCTGCTTTCTCCGTACCTGTGGTGGGTGGCAACGTCAGCAACAAACCATTCGCAAACGCCTGTGGCGACTATAAAGGGCGGAGCGGCCTGCGCGCGGAATACTCACAATCGGGCCCAGCACCATGACGCCGGCCGTCAGCGCCACGACCGTCCCGAGCAGGGAGACCTTGTTGAACCCCCTGCCGAGGATGTCAAACACGAAGCTGGGCGCCACGCGCGTGCCGAAGACGTCGATGCCGTACGCGAGGACGAGGCTGGTGCTCTCGACGACGGCCGGGGCGGCGAGGATGCCGCGGACCCCGAGGACGTCGCGCTCGTGCGTGATGAGGAGCTTGGGGTCGACCTCGACGGCGGGGTTGTACCGCATGAGGCCCTCCTCGGCCTCCTGGGGCGTCGGGTCGCGGCCCACGACGCGCCGCGGATCCAGGACGTGGCGGGGAATGCCGTAGATGGCGTGCGTCTCGGGCAGGTACGCCAGCAGCTGGCGCGTGGCGATGCCCTGCCGCGTCTCCGTGACCGTCAGCGCCGAGATGGGCGCCGCGACGATGAAGGTCTGCGAGACGACCGAGGGGAGCGCGGGGCCCGTGGGCCTGTCGATGGGCTTGAGCGACGACAAGTTGGCTGAGTCGCCCAGCGGGCCCCTGTCGTTTGCGCGGTCCGACTCGTAGAGGTCTGAGACGAACAGCTGGTAGCCCTTGAGGCTCTGCGGCGCACTGTCGCGAAGCTCGTACTGCCCGAAAAAGGAGCAGACGAACCAGTTCTCGGAGATGGCGCACTCAGCGGGCTTGCCCGTGTCAACGCCTTCATGCGTGGCAGAGTAGAGGATCTGGCCGGAAACAGTATCCAGCAGATACGTCGTGAGGGTCGAAGCAGTGTCGTCGACGGTGGCGATGACCACTGTGTTGGGATTAAGGTACTTGTACTTGACTGTCCGGTCACCGAGGACACGGCCGATCGAAGCAACAGGGTCATGTGGTGACCGGGTCGCAATGTCGACGATGCGCTGCGAGCCTGGGGCCGAAAAGGTCCACACAGTCTCTTCATGGGCATCCGTGCCGTCAACGACGAACCTCAAGCCCCTGAGCTCGCCGCTGGCGTGGACAACAACAGTCTGCTTCGGCACCAGGGCAGCCGGGATGTCGCCGACCTTGCCATCAGCGCCGACAGAGAGCAGGAACGTACCCGACGGAGTATCAACCTTAACAGTGCTTAGGACAGGTGGCCGGGATCCAGGCTCTGTGGTCTCGGCGATCTTGCCAGTGTCTGTTTTGGCAACGACGTAGTCACCTGTTGAGCCGCGAACGGTAACCAGGCCCTTGGAATCATCGACGTCAATGCCCTTGACATCCCAAGTCTCGCCGGGGGCAAGTTTTACGGCCCTGTGCGTCCAGATCATCTTCCCATGGTCCCCAGCGTTGAGCCCGTAGAGCCTGCCCCTACTTGTGGCAAGAACAATTATCTTGTTGAAGCCAAAGGTGTCCCTAGACAGTGTGTTCTTCTTGGAAGCCTCGGTGCCGAGGACACTGCCCAGGAGGCGCTCAGGGATCGAGGAAAGGTAACCCGGCAGGTATTGCAGATCGTCGAAATGCCTGGTCACGCGGTGGATATAAGCAGACAAAGGGTTGTCGTGGGCCTCTGCCTCGAGAGTCTTGACCAGGTCCTCAGACTCGGGGATCTCAGCCCAGGCAGCAGCGACACCAGCACTCAGGCCCTCGGGGCGGGACCAGCCCAGGTTGCCATTCTGAAGCAACACCCAGTCGTCCGCATCAGTCACGACCGCCGACCGGACGGCAAACTCATCTCCTGCCTTTTTGATAACCTCGGAGACAGCGTGCACCGCACCCGCCTTGTAGTTTCCGGTCTTGACGTCCCAGCGGGCCAGGACGCCGTGCGAGCCCGAGGACACCAGCGTCATCTCGTTCTCGGTGATGCGGGTGAAGTAGACGTTGGCGCCGTCGGAGCTGGTGGAGACGGCACCGGGGCCGGCGAGGTGTGGCAGCTCGTGCGCCCGCCTGATTGCGTTGGTCTTGAGGTCGACGTGGAAGACCTCGGCCTTGGTGCCGACCTTTGTGCGACTGAGGACGAGGAAGTGTGGCTGCGACTGGGCCAGGTGCGGCGCGTGGATCTCGACCGAGGTGGTGTCGGCGATGAGCGGGAACTCCTGGGTGTTGCGGGTGCCTAGGACGTTCACGCGCAGCTTGGATAGCGACTCATCGGTCCAGGCGACGACCGGCGCGGCAGAGTTGGCGCCGACGAACATGACGTCCTTCTCGCCGTTGACGTCGCCCTTGGTGCCGATGGTGATCTCGTCCAGCCGCTTGCCCGTCAGGGTGTCGAGGATGGTGACCTTGAGGCTGTACGATAGCAGGTTGCCGTGCAGGCTGATGACGAAGACCCTCTCGACGTTGGTGCTGACCTGCAGGGGAAGGTCCTTGGTCGTCTCCTTGAACTCCCAGACCACGCTGCCGTCGCCACTATTCAGTCTCCTCAGGGTGGTGGACCCGTCCTCGTTGTACAGTGCCAGGATGTCCTTGCGGCCCTTCTCGGTCACCTCCATGACCTCCAGATCCTTGACATGCCCAGGAAAGCCCCTCCACCAGACGTTCCGGCCGCTGACTGCCTCCCAGGAATGCACCGCGCTGCCGTAGGCACCGGCGACCCAGCTCTCCCCGTCGCCGGCCCGGAGGTGCCCGCCACCAAGTGTCCCGTTGCCGCCTACAAGCTGCCTCCATACCACGCTCCCGCTGCTCGGGTTCACCGCGCCGAGGACTCCTACATCGCTGAGGGTGTACAGCAGGCTGGCCTTGTCTTCGGGGCGGGGACGGTGGAAGAATGTGGTCTCTCGCTGTGGCAGGCCGAGGAGCTCATAGTGGAAGTCGACGTCGCCGACCTCGTCCTTGAATACAGCCCGGACGGCGGCGGGGAGGGCGAGGAGGACGGTGATGGTCGTGAGGGGTGATGGGAGAAGCATCTTGCCGGTTTGCGCAGACCGGCGCCTGGTTGGTGTTTGTGGAGGGGTCTGTCTCAGTAGCTCGTCGTGTTTACTCCATGTGGGACATCCGTCTCCTTGGCGATGGCTTTGCCGTAGGTTGCAATCGGATTAGAATGATTGCCTGGCGCAGGAGTGGGTCGAGAGCAAGGTTGTCGGAGGACGTTGGGAGCTCGAGAAGATAGATGATGGTAGATACCAGATATTAGTGTCCTGGCACAGGAGCTTTGCGTTGCTGCTGCAGAGCTTCCTCCTCCACAAGGCTAGGCAAGCTGGGGTAGCGTGCGCACGGACCGGGTGCCGAGTGTCTCCAACTTGTCTACTGCGTACTACTGCGTACTACTTTATGCTGCGCGTACTACGGGCCCTTCTTGATTTTACATATAAACCTCAAATTCACACATCGTGACACATGCGGCCATAGGCAGTGGAGAACATGGGATCCCGTCCGCTCTCCCCTAATTAAGTCACTGACCGCTGGAGTAGTAGTTGGGTCGGTGACGACCAGCGAATGCCCGGTGTTGCATGTTTTTTTTTTTTTTTTTTTTTTTTTTTTTTTTTTTTTTTTTTTTTTTTTTTTTTTTTTTTTTTTTTTTTGATTTGTTGTTGTTTTGCTGGCGCACCTCTTGTCCGTCTTCCTGTTCGCCCTTCTCATCATGCCTCGAACACAATGAATGCATGCTAAAAATCAGACCGCGAGAATGACATTGCGAATCATGCTCATCCTAAGCCTGGTATCATATTCCCAACCCACATAACCAATTCTCCATTTGGAATAAATAGATACATATGTGTTCTTTCCGAACATCATCTCGTACATATACATGGCGTTCCTGAAATCCAGCAGCTCAGTGTATCAAAGCGCCAGCCCCTTGGCTCCCCTCGTCCAGCGATACAAGGAGAGAGCCCTGCGTCTCGCCTTGTGCTCCTCCCATTCCGTGGGACTTGACCCACGCACGCTGTACAGCGTCGATCGCAGCACCTTGCGGAAGTTTTTCTGGCATCAGATCAGCAACAATATCTCTCACAGTACTGCCCCAGGGCAGCACGCAGATGTGACGCGTGGCGGCCCGGACTCACCTGGAACTCGGTGCTCAGCGTGACGACGCAGACCTCGTGCGCCCTGACGATGGTCTCACAGGCCAGCTCGACGCTCTGGTTGGGCCCCACGCGCGGCATGCGGTCCGCGAACAAGAGCAGGATGAAGCTCCCGTGCAGCAGGTAGATGCCGAAGAGGTACGGCATGAAGGTCAGCTCCGGGTCGGACTTGAGGATCTGGCTGACGGCCTGCGAGGCAGCGATGGCGTGCGAGGCGCAGCTGTTGAAGCGCGCGCTCGTGATCCAGTCGTCGTCGTCGTCCAGCATCGAGATGGCGTCCCACTTGCCGTGCAGCAGCACGTACAGCACGTGCAGGATGTGCGTCGAGTACGCCGTCACCAGCTGCAGCCGCGACCGGTCCCTGGCCCTGCTGCAGGCTGCCGCCGTCGGGGGCGGCACCGTGGCGGTGGCCCCGGGGCCCTGGCACGACGGCGAGAGGTTGGAGTAGCCCGAGATGAGGTCCTTGATGCTCGGCCCGGCCCCCGGCGTGGGCATCGGCGCGGCGTACTCGGCGATCTCGATGTCCTGCCGCAGCTTGTCGATGCTGGCCTCGCAGTTCGCCAGGAGGTCGCCGATGATGGCCAGGGCGTGGTTGTCGTCGACCATGCCCAGGCGGGGATGGAATCTCCGATGGTGTACTTCGATTATATCGCCGAGGATGCTCATTAGTGGCAGGAAATATTCGAAGAAGCCTGTCCCGGTGATTATGGAAGAGGCACCGACCACCCTCGGCGGGATGTCCTTGGGTGCTATCGTGTCCAGGTTCTCCCACACGTTCTCCGGCAGAGGAGCTACTGCCTGTTAGATATTTGCGCCTTCGCCCACGTGGTGGCGGCGGATCTGACTCACCGTACACCTCACAGTAGCTGTCCGGTATGTCGAGAACGCGGTTGAATGACAAGGCCAGGTGCCGGTCAAGGCAATAAAGCAGCCAGAACACCCTCCTCCGTTCCTCCCTAGCTTCCGTATCCGGCAGGGAGAATGCTTCGGGCTCGCGTTTACAGGAGCACAAGGGGTTCGCGCAAGGTGACACAGTGGCCGAACACCTCTCATCCTCCCGGTTCAGCTCCAGTGAGAAGGAGAGCCGGACCGCCTTGCTCCACCACTTGAAGCAGTCGCTTTTGAAATCGCCCCCGGACACCGCAATAGACAAGAGTATGAATGTCAGCACATCATCGATGACGCCGGCCGGCTCATTCTTGGCAGTCAGCAAAGGTTGAGTCGATGAGAACTCATAGCTCGTCTGCGGCTGATCGCTCTCGACCCGCAACCCGCCTGATCAATGTTAGCTCGCACGCTCCAGCCTCTTTCGCACAGGACCGCCTACCGTGTATCCTCCGCCACCGGTCCGGATCTCTGTCTGATATCAGAGCGGTTGCCAGCTCATACAGTGCGTTGCATATCTTAGCCCTGGATCCAGGCACATGAAGGAGCACTATGTCGGCCGTCTGAGCGGCACACCAAAGCATGGTCGCCAAGAGGGCCGGTGTTGTCTGTCGTGGGTGTGTAGGGTGTAGTAGCGATTTCTTGCGGAATATGCGGGTGAGTATATACGGCGAGGCACAGCGGAATAGTGAGCTGCCAGGCTCTGTGAGGTACACGTCGAGGAGGTCACAGGCCACGGACGCGGGGATGATGTCCCTCAGATAGGGGAGAACAGGGTCCAGGCACCTATAACGGCAGTCGGCCGAGGGCGCCTTGTACAGCGAGTTGTGCTGCTTCTGGCCCTCCGGTATGGAGCCCTCACGGCCGTTGGTCGTGCTGACGGACTCCCGGCCATGCGAAACAGGCGGCGGGCAGTTGCTAAAGGACTGCCTGCTGCGGCTGCTGGGCGCGCCCTGGGAAGGTGAGCCAGCGTTTGCCGGGGAGGGATAGGCCACGGTTGGGCACGACACTAATGGCTCTGCGTCACTGGGGCGCCCAGCTTGAGCAGACATCTGGGGCGGGCTCTCATGGGTCTTCCTGAGGGCTGGCGATTCGGCGCTGGGCTCTAGCAGCGAGGAAAGCTGTATCTGGGTGTTGCTGTTGCTGTTGCTGTACGCGGGCGACGACAGGTAAGAGGGTGACTGCACGGGGGCAGGGCACGGCTGGATGACCATGTGTGAGATGGAAGGGCGCCCATCGTCATAAGGCAGGCGCTGCGGGTGAGCAGAGGACTGGCTGATGCTGTGCCTATAACGCTCGTTGGACGGGGGGAAGTGCAGAGGTGGCAGGCTTGTGTCTGGAGATGTCACCGGAGGCGAGGGCGATATTGCGCCCAGGGACTGGCGCTTGACCTTCGCGCCAGGGGTGACCGAGCCGGTCGAATCCGAGTGAGCCGCATGGTTTCCCGACGAGGTGGTGGGGGCCCGACCACGCTTCTTGATCTCGCGGTTGTAGCGGCAGGTATAGCCGTAGTCTGCAGTGCCGGGCGCAACGGAAAAGCTTCATCAACACGTGGACCCAGAGCGGCCTGGTTCGGGAGGGCGCGGAGGATGCGGGACGGGAAGGCTGAGGAAGAAGGTTCAATCTCAGACAAACAAACGGCCATCGCCAAGCACTGGCAGGACAGACGGCCTAACCAGATGTGCATGAACAGCAAGGATCGGCAGGAGAGACTGAGTCAAGAGCCAGGCGTGGACAGGATAAGGGGACGCAGAGATACAACATACCTTCGCATCGGCGACTGGACAACGATCGGAAGCACGCCAGGTCAGCCGGGTGGGATCCAGTGGCGGCGCAGTGGGCAGGTTCCGGGAGTTTGATATGGGACGGAGAAAGGGGGGTGGCCTCCCATGGGGGGGGGGAGGTGGTGGTCGTGGCGGTCTATGGGCGAAGCCCTACTCACCAGGGGTATTCACCGTCGCAGCGGGTCCTCGAGGAGGAGCACTTGTCGCAGGCTCGGCGTGTTCTCTTCCTGGGGCGGGCATGCTCCCTCGACTCGTCACCGTCGGCGGCCACGGCCGAGAAGTCTCTGAAGGACCTCGTTTCGGCGTCGGCATCGGCGTCGCCCTCGACCTCGATGCGGCTCGGGCTCGGTTCTGTGTCCATCATCTCGGGGCTCGATGCAGGAATGGGATGGCCAGGTCGATGCTCATGAAGGGTGTATGTATGAGACGTATATGCCTTGGCTTCGCAACGGTCCAGCCACCAACAAGCTCACACCCGGTCAGTCCATCAGCACCCGGGGGAGCGGGCAGAGGCGTGGCAGGCCAGGAGATGATCCGCAGAGGTCAGTAGTCGGCGGCAGCGGCGTCCATCTCAGCCATGCCCGTGGCGCTGTGATGGTTGAGTATGGACTGGACAAGTCCGTCCTGTCAGGATGGGGTGGTGATGGAGAAAACCCCCCCGGGTCAAGGAGAGAACGCGACGTGTCAGTGTGGTGCACGGCGTCGTTCGGATAATGTCAAGGTTAAGGCCAAGGTCGAGATCGATCTCCTTTTCCCTATATCTCACTCACTTCCCTCCCTCACAAGCGCGCACTACTGGCCTCAACGGGCTTGGGCTGGGGCTCAAGTGCGGGGGACAAGGGGGGAGGACGGGGAGGATACGAGTCAGTCGGTGGTGGTGGTTTTCTGGGTTGGGCTCAAGCTTGTGTTTGGCCTTGAGTTAATACTATGTAGTACCGGGTCCGTGGTCCAACAATAGCTAGGCACAGGCAAGGCACAATAGGAACTAGAAGGAGCTGGCAGCGGGCGTTGGCGAATTTGGTCGAGAACATCCGGGAGAACATCTACACTGCAGTGGGTTCTGCCACGCCTGTCTGTCCGTACCCAACCGGCTGGCAGGGGGTCCTCGTGTGCATGCAGGTGTCAACGCCCACCGGTACTACTCTCTTTTCGGCAATGCCCTCCCAGCTTTGTTCTTATTAGCGGATCAGTATCCGACATCACCACCACGTTTGCACATGGTTGTGTGAGTTCCGCAGCCCCGGAGTTCCTTCACTTGCGGTGCACCGTGTAATCAATACTTGGTCCGGCATGGCCAATTGTTAGTTGCCAAGTTGACTGACATATACTCGCATGCACACAGGCCTCACACGGGCCAGCATGTGCCGGAGGATCTTTCAGCACGACAAGGAGGGCAGTACCAAGCAACACATTTACGCTAATAAACTGGCACCCTGCAAGGGTCGCCAAGCTTAACGTCTCATTCGGCAGGGCTGGCGATAAGCCCAAAAAATATGCGCGCATGCCATCTAGGCTTGGATCCATGAGGCCTGACTCCGCCAATTGTCCAATTACACCTTCCACAATTCCGCATGGCCTGAGACCAAGCAACTCTGGGAGTAGATACGTCCCCGGGGCGATGAACACCATCCACAACCCAGCCATAACTTATTACGACAGCCGAGGCGGCCGCAGCTTGGGCACCGAGCTTGAAGCTTCTATAGCCCGGCATCAAAACAAATACATCCTTGACCTACATACAGCTAGCATCATCACAGATACGAGGCTAGTCTCCATAAACAGGTGGCGGTTATCTCATTACCCTTTTCTAACGGGGTGGTATAAGGGCCCGGGTAATGCGTTAGCCGCCCGCCAAGCCCTCATATATTTAAGTTTTTCTCCGATTCCTTCAGTCTGCGGGTTTGTACAGGAAGCCGACTCGCGGGGTGAGGCAGAGGATTGTTTCGTTTGCTGCGAGTGTATCCAACCACAGCAATAATAAGCTTCACAACAATACAAAATCATTTCGCCTCTTCACAGATGGAAATACCAATCCACATTCGCAGGTGAAAATTCGAGCACGTCCACTAGCACTGCGCCCCTCGCTGCTACTGCTTGTGTCTTGGTTGCCGATTGATCTGTCACACGTCAGTTGAGTGCCACAGCCGCTTTTCGACTGGATATCTTGGGGTTTTGGCCTTGGAACTTGAGCCCAAGGGCCCTTCTACCAATGAGCGGCCGACCAATGATAGACTACGGTTATTCACTGTCACATATTCCTGAACCTTGCGTTCAGGAACGTCACACGCCTCGCTCATATTCCTTCAGAATGCATCTACGTGTATTATCACCTTGATGAAGGCCTAGACACTACATGTACGGACCAAAACCCTGGGTTAGTAAGCAGAGGGTGGTGTAAACCCAGCTTGAGAAAGCGTCCGCAGGAGACAAGGTCCTGTAACTCGGTTGGTATTCCGTCGAGACGGGGGCCCACCACGGCTTCAGAAGCTCGAGGGATGCGAAGGGGGGACGTTCTTGATTTCTCAGCGCATGAACTTCAGATTCATGTTTGGACTCTTATAAAAGCGCTCAGACCATGGTCGTTGGGCATATGTGGTTTGCGATGGGACATATCTTGGTCCTGTTTCTATGATTGCGTCTCAAAACCTCATAATAACTACTGATCCGGCTCTCTGGTCCTCCCTCAAAAGTCCTGCATGGTAATATCTTTTTATGTTCGCTCCTTCGACCTTTTCACCCGTCATTCTGGAAATGCGGCACCAGAAATGAATGGATGGTGTGGTTATGGGTCTTCCCGATCCAAGGAATGAACAAAACTACACTGTGAGGGCAACAGAACTGACAAAATGTCAAGATGTGCTCGTATCCTCCTCCTTAGTTCTTCTCAGGGCAAGCTCCATCGAAGCTCTCTTTCCTGTCCTGCAGTGCTTGGAACGAACGACTAGCCCAAAGCTTATGCCATTTCTCTAAATGTTGCAAAGCTTACACGCCGATAATTAACCATAACGCTACTTTCCCCCATACTTTAGCAAATTCTGCCAAGGCTCAGGAATCCAATCATCAGGAAGGGGTATCTCAATATCCTCGATTTTATGGCAACTACATGTAGATGCAGCCCAGACGAAGTGTGCAACAATGCAGCCATCTTTAATGAGCCATCCCGCTCCTCCGATATGTGTAAGATTGTACTTGAGTCCAGGTACGTGGTATGCCACAGCTCCCAGTAGTTGAGCAGGCAGCATCGGATCGCGATGTATCAAGCCAACGAGTATGAGAAATCGACCGTGGCAGATGGAGCAGTCAATATAAACCATTGTCCTCTCACTACTACTGTGAATGACTTTGCCATGAAGGTTCACTTCAATGTAGGTAAGCCGTCAGCGGATCCCTTATTTCACCGTACCCACAGTAGATAGATATAAGATGAGAGATGAACACGAAATCTTACTAAATCTCATTGCCGGTTCCTGGAAATTTCCTTCGATCCGTTTCTGCAGCATGAAAAGTCGAATGATTTCGTCCGTGATATCACACCAATCGTCTCCCGGATTTCCATTGTAGAGGACGTCGAGGTGCGTCTGCAGCAGTGATCTTCGATTCTCCTTGCCAAGATGACTGCATACTATGCCCGAATATTCGCCGAAGAACCGATGCCAGAGGGTCTCCGCGAACACATCCGGATCAGGACCGGTGACGTCAAGGACTGACCTCACAAGTTTGTTGAATGTCTTCGAGTCTATGTGCCCCCAGAACCTCTTCGCCATTAATGCTGTTCCGAGCTTTTAGGTTTTAAATCTCGCCCTCGACTCACCAGGGCCACAGAGAACAATCTCGGGAAATTTAGGAGAGAATTCTTCCATACCCAAGCCAAAAACTCCAAACTCGACAAATCCTTTCACTTTGTCATCAGCGACCCTTTTCCGCGGCATCATGAACAAGGGACTGAAATCTTCACGCCGTAAGCGTGGCTTCGCTATGACAGAAATGGACTTGCGAATGTCTTGATGCGGCAAGTCGGAGAATTTCACCACTGGTTCAGTCAGCCCAAGGGGCTCAGTGAGGCCAAGCAGAGCGTGGATGAAGTCAGCCGGTACGGTGACCTGCCTCCTTGAGATGAGGTTGAAGCATTCTGCAAATGGAACAGGTTTCCCCTGAAGGCGACGGGTGCGCACTGCATGGAGGGGCCCAAAAAGAAAGGAAGGACATTTCTGCCGCCATCAAACCCGGTAACATGACTCCAACTCGTCTTTCGTATCAGTTCCCGCTAGTGAGTGACTGGCTCATCAGTGAATGGAAATCCCGGCCGAAGTTCATCCAGCAGCTTGTAATCCTGCAGCATCGGCCGCAGCTGACTGCTTTGTAGGTACTCCATGGCTGTCCAGGTGCGATGGAACCACCTTGAATTGCATACATCGAAGATCCCCTGGGCATGCTCTTTGACGCCGGAGCCCTTACGTATCGCTTGGACAGAAGAGGTAGCCAAGTCGTAGAAATACGGGACCACGAAATATGCACTGCTATACAGCTCAGGAATATGCTGAATGATGCGGCCCTTTCGTTCATGACACCATTGTGGTACGCTGAGATAGTCATGCCAGACTTCCAAGACATCCTCCTGCTTGCTCTCGAGCTTTAATGAGTCGACAATGCCTGCATAGATATGCGCCGGGGATTCAAGAACCAGACGAGCCACGGAAGCGATCTCAATCTCGGAGTAATCTTCGAGGGCCAGTGCTTGCGCGTCCGCGATCTGTAGCTCAGACACGATCGGGTTTCACACATGGGAGACGGTGACATATTTCGTCTTGGCTGAGAGAAGGCATCGGAGATGTCGGTCGAACAGCAAAACTGTTTCGGACAACCAGGGAACTTGTACAGCGGCTACATGTTGCCTCCCTTCAGCTGTCGCGTCGTATAGGGTATCTTTGGTTGCAGCCTAAAGGTTCTAGCCAGCGTGTCGTCCTTGGTGGTCGGGTTTCCACACTCGCAACACTTCACATCTGCGAATTCGAGATTGGTGGGTCTCCAGAGGGTTTGAAGAATGTCCATCATGCGACTTGTCTTGAGAAACGAAATTTGAAATCCATCTCTCTACGGCAGGCGGTGGAGGACAAGACGCCTTTCCCCTCGATTGTGGGACACTGCAGCAGAAAAGACAATGACTAACGCCAAGATCTCGACGGTGTCAGCCAACGTCAGCAGTTACCACTGCAGACCAGGTGGCGGAGGCCATGGCAAGCGGGGTCAGAGTAAATCTGACGAGACATAATAAAGTAACTTATGTAGTGAGTTCCGAGATTGATACAGCCTCGTTCAGAATATCCTTGAGGCAGATGCGACGACTTACGATATTTAGCTTTTGAACCTTAATTTGAGCAGGTAGTCTGTCGGATACACTACGAAGACCCCATATTCCGTCAAAGGTGTAGCCTCTTCTCTCCAAAATCGCACCCATTCTCCTTCACATTCTTCAACACACGCACCAAATATAGCCCTGGTAGTTAAGGCGCATCACCATAGTCCTTATTCTCGAACCAATCTTTCCAGTCCTCCCAGCAGCCCAGCCCAGATCCTAAGTCGCCGAGGCGACGGCCATGAATAATTTCATTGATCGAGATCTCCCATATGCGGTTTGCCTGTTCGTCCGAGTTAGTCTTCCACTCCATCATAATATGCGCAATAGCACCCTCGCCAAGTTCGGTAAGGCGTTTATATGTATCATCATCAGCACAACCGGTCACATTGGTGTCCATAATTCGCCGCCTATTGGTACTTAGAACGGCCTCACCCGCAGAACCACTGGCTTAGTTAGCCACCCTAGCCAATGGGACCACACGCGATCCAACAGAACCATGGTTATTCCAACATGAGCAGACAAAATGTCACATGTAAACAGGTGATATCTACTTAGTCACTAATTCCTCCCCTTAATTCCGTGACGGCGCCATGCGGGCGCAATCCCGCAATCCAACGTGGACATTTCACCTAAGCCCCTATCCACTATCAAATTATCTCCTGAATATAGCTTCACCCTGCCCCCTCCGCATTTGATCATATTTGGTGTTCTTCCCTTATTTCCATAACTTATCCCCTAAGTCCATAACACCTAAGGAAACCATCTGGTAAATATATTTGTCCCCTCTGCATCCTACGATCCGCTCGTGTGCCTGCCATTACCCGCCCATAACCAATACTCAATTCTAAGCCCCTCACGTCATTCCACGCTCAAAATGTCTGAAGCACACTGGGAGAATACCTTCACCTCAACATATCACCACAAGTCCTATCCCTCAATCTCACCAACTCGACTTGAGCTCTCCGCCTCCGGCAAAACAATCTTGGTCAGCGGCGGTGGACGCGGGCTCGGCATCGGCATCGTCGAGGCCTTCGCTTTATCGGGAGCTGCGCACATCATCATCATGGGCCGCAGCACCACGTCGCTGAACGAGTTAGCGGAGCACATGAGGGCTTCTTACCCCTCGAACAGGATATCCACCGTCTCCGGCGACGTTTCCATCGAAGAAGACGTCGCGCGGGCCTTTGCTGAGGCCGGGACAGGTGGTGTGGACGTTGTCGTCGCCAACGCGGGATACTTCCCGGCCCTCCAGCCCATCCCTGCCGGAAAAGGTTCCGACTTTAATAAGGACTGGTGGAAGGCCTGGGAAGTGAACGTCAAGGGCCTATTCTTCCTGGCGCGCCAGTTCCTCGCCTCCGCACCTCCCGGCGGCGTCTTCGTCAACATCTCGGCCGCCGGGGCCCACATCAACCCCACGTGGGAGGGCTTCTCCGGATACTTCGGGAGCAAGCTCGGGGCGGCGCGTGTGGTGGAGGTGCTCCAGAAAGAGAACCCCTCGCTCCGGTTCCACAACGTACATCCTGGGGTTGTGGACACGGACATGCTCACCAAGGCCAGGGTCCTGGAGAACTTCAATGCCACCATTGATGAGCGTGAGTTTTAATTTCCCACCAACTGCTCAACAGTATCTAACCTTCTTGCCTGGATGAGGCTGACCATCTCTTTAGCTAACCTCCCGGGGCACTTTGTCAACTGGGTGGCGAGCCCCGAGGGCGAGTTCTTAAAGGGGAAATATTTGTGGGTCAACTGGGACGTTGATGAGCTCAAGGCAAGGAAGGAAGAACTTACTGCACCGACGAAGTTGGTCACAGGTCTTGTCGGTTGGCTTTAAACAGGCGAAGTTTAGTCTTTGTAGAAGTCGAATCGAAATTTCTACATAAAACACAAGAGTCATATCATGTATTATAACCACTGAAGCATCAGAAACTACGCAGCATGTGTTCCCGAACGTGCGGGCTACCGGCGCATAAATTTTCCAGATTCTTCAGCGCAGAATCTTAAGGTTCGCTCCGGAATATACACCATTTGGATCTCACTGACATGATAGGGTTAATGCGGTTCCCAGAACACATGCCTGCACCATGGTTTGCATGCTTAGTTCCTCTCCCGACTGAGCTTCGTCTGAGGTAGCTGAGAAGCAGCCACTTTATCATGTCGAACATTACCGGCACCTCTGGAACTCAGCGTCTGTTCCTCAAAAATGGCCTTCATTTCTGGACTCCATTTTCTACCAGTTCAATGAATCTAGCGGTTCTTTTGTGTCGTTAATATTTCTTGCAGAAGTCGACGGCAGGTCCTCTGTCGTATCCAGAGATACTTCATGTCACAACTGCCATACCAGAAAGAAAATGAAGAACACTGCCATCGCCTTTCGTCTAGCTTATCTCTCCGTCGAATAAGAGGCAAAGGAGCACCCACGCGAGCTAGCTATCGTGCAGGTCACCCAAGCGAAGGTAGAACTCAACAACCCTTGGCCCCTACAGATCGGAAACGCCGTGCTGGGACTGCTAGATGACGCAGGCCCTGTTGCAAATTTAAAGTGTTTATAACAAGATATTGCTGGCCAACCCTTCACTAATGCCAAGACTGCTGACGACGCCGCAAGCAGGGCGAGTGCCCTTATGTTCTGCACCCTGGAGCGTAGTACGACGGCAGTCGTCGGCGCCTCCGAAGCCTGCGACGAGACCGCCGCCAACCCTAAAAAGGCTACGGTCAGGCATTTTTATGATGGAGCCTAAGCTGAGGAAGCCAGCAACAAGCAAGTCATTCTCAATCTTGCAAAACTGGGCAGCTTCAGGCACCAGCACTTTTCTAATAGTTCCTGCTAAGACGCTAGTATATTATTTAGATAAGTGATTCTGATATAGAATGTAAAAGAAACCAAAGGATACTGGTTTTGATAAAGATGTTATAGTCTGAGTGGTGAGGAGGACTGGGAACCTAGGCAAAATCCCATGGATTTCTTGCAGCCAGGCAAGTAAAGCTCGGGCGTTCCGTGAACAATACCATTATCGGACCAGCAGTGGTATGGAGTGGGAAGGTGCAATGCGAGTTTTGGTTGAGCCGTCTTGAAAATATAAGAATATTCGCTAATGTATAACCCAATGCCCTTTTTCCCACCTCTGAAAATAGTGGCGCGGTCATGAGTGCCGGGGCGAGAGCATGCAGCCTGGACTGCATTCGTAGAGATGACCCACTCAGCTGAAGCACAGCCGCCGGGGACACCGGTGCGTGCAGCTAAAAGCCTAACCAACGAACAAATGTATGAGAGGAATCGATGGGAATTTCTTCCTCCCCAAAGGCTTTTGGATCCCCAATGACAAGATATCTTTTTCATGGGTGAATTATGAGTCCCCACTTTGCAACTCGCCACCCTCATCGAGAGGAGGCGAGCCAGAAACCATCAACTCCGCAGTCTCTCGTGCAGCAAATGGAAGGCTTCACCTTCAATGACGATTTAACGCAGTCCACTCCACGCTCCCTTAAAACGCTTGATCGCCTTTCACTGGATGAAATCAGAGAGCAAGGGGATTCCGAATCGAATACTTCAGTTACAACTTCTCCCAACAGGGCCCAGGCTGAAGTGCCACGGCGGTTCCCCTTTGACTACCAGGAGGATCACGACGGAAACCCTTCAGAAACTCTCTGGGATTTCTTCAGGAGACATAGTGAGCCACAAGAGGATTCTATGTACTCTCGGAGACGCCACCAAAGAAGTTACACACCGAGGTTCAGGCAGCGCAGTCCTCTGACCAAATTGAAGACCTTTTCAGAATGGAGCAACGGACAAGGGTCTGCGGATTTGGATGGTTGTGAAACGGCTTCACATGTTGCCGGCAAGCTCAAAGACATCGTCGATGGAGGCTCATTTCGACTGGAGCAACTCGACAGAAAAGTGTTACTCGCCATGGAAACACAGCCGTTGAACCGAAGGAGAAGCAGCGCCGAAACATCCCTCTCGAGCCAGCGCAGAGATTCGGAACAGCCCAGAGCTGTTTCCGGACATGAACCACCGATGAGATCGGCACTGGCATCTGAATATATACCATCGGACCCCAGAAGGCCTCCATATCAGCCATTGGCTCAGCCTGGAGGTCAGATCAGACTTTTCCGGCTGGAAAGAACCCAAGACAGTCAGATCAGTGGCTCATTTATTTATTCTGACATCAAGTCGTGTCCAAAGTATACTGCACTGTCATATTCTTGGGGGGAGCCGACCAAAACTCGGAAGATAACGGTGGACGGGCGAGATGACTTCGAGATTGGTGAGAATCTATGGTGGTTCCTACATTGCCGAAGTCTGACCATGAAAAAGTCTCGACTCTTCTGGATTGACGCGATCTGCATCGATCAGGAGAATATGTCTGAACGAAACCACCAAGTTGGTCTGATGAAGCAAATTTATTCGATGGCCTCGAGCGTGTACATATGGCTGGGTCGCGAATCGGGAAACAGCCACCTGGCAATGAAGTTTCTCGTCAATGAGGGGGCGAAACCTCTCCAGCACCGGGATAATGGTTACCGCCCAATATGGAGCAGGCGAGTAGGGAATGCCATCCGAGAGCTTTGCGAAAGACCATACTGGCGACGCATGTGGATCATCCAGGAGATCATCCATGCGAACAGGATCACAGTCTGGTGCGGGTCTCAACGTCTGGGCTGGCCCGTCCTTGACAGGCTGTATCTTACGATGAAGACATTGGAGGAGGAAAACCAGATGGCGAGCCATGAGTTCCTCTCAGACGTTCTTCGAAGCCCAGCGTTTGTCATGGTTTGGCAGAGAGCTCACTGGAGGCACCCAGAAACGCCCACGCCCAAGCTGCAAACCCTCATCGAGATATTCCAAGGTTGGGAGTGCGCCGATGCTAGAGACAAGGTGTATGCTCTTGTCAGCATGGCAGACCAGGACACCGCTGTCATACCGGATTATTCGCGGTCTCCGCAGCAGATATATCACGACGTGCTGAGCAGAGGAACAGCGTTCGATGATCGCTTCTGCAAATTGCTTGCTGGGGTTCTGGGAAATATTGTAGAGATTCCTAATTGAAAAATAATAAACAAGATCCCGTTGTTAATTTAGGCGGAATTGTGTCAGAATTTATATAAGCTTTGTACTCTGTAGGCTCATAACACTCGTGTATTCCTAGAAGTGAGCAGCACCCTACCGGGTAAAGCAGAATCTCCCCTCCCGTATTGGCCCAGGCTAGATGAATTCCATGCAACATTCAAGTCGCTGATGCCTCCATACATCTACCCAGTTGAATCCAGCCCCAGCTGAGGTAAAGATGCGAAGTGAGGAAGGAAGGAGCGATATCAGCTCTTCATCCCACTGTCTCATTTCTCCGCCTGACCGGAATTGTGGTCGGAATATAGCCGAGGATTTACCATACTTGTTGTCTTTCAGAGCTTTAATAAATGACTCTCGATTGAGGTCTTCATTCCAAACCACGTCAAATCGATTTGTGAACTCGTTTTCAAAGAAGTCATGTTTGTACTTGCTCGGATCGCCAATGTGGAGCACGATGGGTTCAGCCATTCTCATAACGTGGAGACGCTGACCGCGATTCAGAGTGACGTCGTGCCCAGCTACTCGCTGTACTTGGCTGAACTCAAATTTCCATCAAGCATCATGGCGTCCAGCGTCACTGCTTTGCCTGTCTGTGGATGCACTTCGGCCCATTGCCGGGGGCCTGCGGAGTCGGACAAGCATCGGTGGCGTGCTCGGGCGATGATTCGGGCAGAAAGCCGATCAGACGTTGGGCCGGTCCTTCGCCCGCCAGTGGCACATCTGAGCCACGAGAGCATTGACCAGGATGCTTGGACGCTATCATCATCAATAGATTCGACAAGACCTCGGGTATTGTGATCGCGTGTTTTGAAGTCTTCCAGCTGTTCAGAAACAGCCTCCAATTGACCGGGATAGGTTAGGCAGGCTGAGGTACACTCCACTACAACATGGATACCGCAGATGTATTGCAGATATCCAGCACGGAATTAAGTAGATATAGCACGAGAGGAGACTGCTGGGTTGCTGTTCATTCGAAGGTTTGGGACCTTACTGACTTCCTGGACGAGCATCCCGGCGGTGCCAGCAGTAAGTTCACGTCTTCAAAAGATAGCTTATTTCCCTCTACATTCGGAAGATATTGTGTGATTTAGAATTATGAGGGACTCGAAAGAAAATCAGCAAAGAGTAGTGGTTGACACGTTGAGCGAAAACTTATCCTCCGTGGCTGGTAAAAATGCAATATCTGAGTATGACCAGGTATATGCACCCGGAATCATTGAGGAGCGCTTACTAGCCGATAAATTTAAAGGCGCTTTCATTGAAGCCAGCAGTGATGTGCCACCTTAGGGAACTGTTGAAGAAGTTAAAGAATCGTAGGGCCGGAACTCATCAGAGACCTCGCCCGAGGCTAAGATTCCATTGCTTCAGTCGATCTTGAGTGCAGCAGATATTGAAGAAGTTGCAAGCAAAATTCTAACACTGAAAACTTAGGCCTTTTATAGTAGCGCAGCAACCGACTTGGTGATGCATCACCAGAACAAGTCATTTCTCAGGCGTATAATGATTAAGCCTCGAGTGCTGAGAAATGTGATGGAAACAGACTTCATATGGTTAATTCTTGGTTATAAGTTAGGTGCCCTATTTTTCATCAGCCCAGCGGCAATGGCTAGGCTGGCGCACCAGGACGGAGAGCTGGCATTAGCAAAAGCAGCTGGCGAGGAGGGAATTATTCAATGTGTGAGTCTCCGTTGGCTTGCAGTTTTACCTCTTTACGTGGTGGCCATGGGCTCGACACTAAAGTTGTCTCAAGATATCAAATAATGCATCTTTCCCGTCCTCGTCCATTGTTGAAGCTGGCTATGAGTAGCAACCGTTCTTCTTCCAGCTAAACGTTAACTCTGAGCACTACAAACTAATAGAAACCCTCCGGAAGGCTTGAAGCCTGGGAATTAGAGTGATATTTGTGATAGTTGACGCTCCCGTGCCTAGAAAGCGAGAGGCAGATAAGCGCCTAACCACAGAAACAGCAGTCCAGTCCGCAGTCAGCGGTGCAACCTTAAGCAACGATAAGAAAGGGGCAGGTCTGGGCCGACTAATGGCTTAGTATATAGACAAGTCATTGAAATGGTCAGATCTCGCCTGGATCAGAAAGGAGTCAGGTCTACTAATAGTGGTTAAAGGCATCCAAAGCGTGGAGGACGTAAAACTAGCCGTGTAATACGGTATGGATGGCATCCTTTTGAGCAACCATGGGGGCCGATCTCTGGATACGTATGTATCGCTCTACATCCATAATGTGGGTTTTCGGCAATTTACTTACATGTTGGTGTAGCGCTCAACCAGCTATATTGAACCTGCTAGAACTAAGGCTCACGTATCCAGAGGTTTTCTTTAAGCTTGAAGTCTACATCGATGGCGGATTTGAATGAGGAACAGATATTATCAAAGCAATTGCCTTGGATGCAACTGCAGTTGGTATTAGCCGGCCATTCTTATATTCGCTAGTATATGGATAGCAAGGTGCCGAGAATCTCATTCAAAGTAAGCAGTCTCCTCGAGACCACTATGGAGTCTCTTGCTAACATTCCGGTAGTTTTGAAAGATGAGATAGAGGTTTCTATGAAACTTGCGGGCTTGATAAATCTGGACCAAGTAGGCCCGGAGTTGCTAAATATGGCGGATGTGGACCATTTCATTCAGTTCACCAGGAGGTTCCCTGCTTTAAAAAAGCGATAAGATAAAGCACGACTATGGTATAGCATACATAGAAAAAACTTAATAAGAATTCTCAGAGCAATGGAAAGACGATGGACCTTGGGAATTATCATGCTATGGAATAAGCGGAGCTCTGCCATTATTTAATTCCACTTAATCGAACAGCCCTTGAGCCAATGTTTTAGTAGAGCAGTGCACTAGGCTGCCAGACATTGAATGATCCAGAGAATGCTAACTAGTCTACCTACCTAGGCAAGTGGACCGTTAAAATCTGTTAGGGGCAGAGTAAAATGCATCTACTCAATATCTGGTTCAATATCTGAATATCCGCAGTCAACTCATACCAACAACTAACTACAGGCGCCACTATTCATTTTCAAAAACACAATCAATAATATAAGAGGAAGAAATTCATGCTTTATAGTCTGCTTACATCCCCTGGATATTCCTAGGCTTATAACCGGCTTCAAGGGCCTGTATTTACTCATCCGTAAGCTTAACCTTCGATACATCAATGGTCTTCTTCACCCTCTTCACGCTGCTCAGGCCAATAATTGGCGAGCAGCCTTTACGCAGAACCCACGCTATAGCAACCAGTGGTATACTGATACCCTTATTCTTAGCCACCTTCTCCACGGCAGCCATAATATCCAGGTTGGCATCCGCAAATCACCTCTGAATTTTCACATCTGAGGTGCTCCTGACGGACCTATATACTTCTTCCCCATCCTTGTCCACCGGCTTGGCTAGCATGCCACGGGCCAGCGGACTCCATAGTATTACGCCAACTCCAGTGGCGCGGCAGAAGGGCAGCATCTCCCGCTCTTCTTCCCTATAGAGCAAATTGTAGAAAGGCTGCATGCTGATGAACTCGGTCTAGTCGTGAAGCTTTGCGGTATACTGCAGGCGGGCAAACTCCTATGTATACATGCTTGAGGCTCTGATGTAGCGGACCTTACCGCTAACCACGACCTCGTGAAGAGCTCTCATGATCTATTCAGGCTCTATCTTACGGTCCAGCCGGTGGATCTGAAGAATATCTGTCCAACTAGATTAATAAACTATTCCTAACACTATAGCGGAGAACTGAAACAGAGAGGGGACTGTGAATTGCTGCGGGAGAATAAATACCGATATAATCTATATCGAGTCTCTCCAGATATCTGTCAACAGCCTTAAAGACATGCTTCCGACTCAAGCCCATCTGGTTTACTAGAGGGCCATCGTTGACTGAAGCCGGTTGAGAGTTGTCGTCCATGACAGGATTAAAAATCTTTATTATTATCACGACTTTTGTTCTAGAGTTGTTATACTTTTTTAGTGCCTTTCCAAGTATAATCTCCAATTTTCCATTGGAGTATGTGTCTGCTGTATCCTGCAAGAAGTTCAGCATTTATTAAAAGAGTTGTTACGTAGCGCCGACCTATCTAGGTGTTGATGCTGCTGTCCTATGCTGCCTTGATGACTTTTAGACTCTCCTCTTCGTCTAGTACCTAAGGGGACCCTTCCCATTCACTAGAACAGAAGGACATGTACCTAAGAATTATCTTGGACACCTTGAGGCCGCTCTTTCCAAGTCTGGGGCAGACAGGGATGAGTAAAAGTCCTTAAATTAGGGATAGGGTTATACTACCTTGTGTACTCCATCTTGTCTCATGTGTGGTAAAGAGCTTCTTCTTGCTAGTTGCACGCTGGTGTGTCCCCTGCTATACGGGTATTGTGCTAGAGCCGCTTTAGTAATGCCTCTTGAACGATGAGAACGATGGTGACTATTAGGAGAGATGACGTTATATTTAGAGTATTAGGTGGGAAAACAATTTACCGTTACATCGTACTGGGAACATTGGTCTTGGTCTCTTGTGTTGCGACTCGGCGATCTCTTGGAAGTCCCCTGGTTGCTACATGATAGTGCAATCCGCGTGCGGTTGGCTCTGATGCCGTGTCGGCTTTCTTTCCGATAGACTGATAGCAGAGGACGTGCTACTGCAGCCATCCTGCCCAGGTGATATGCGCCTTATATACTATAGCAATGAGAGGCACCCGAGCCCAGCTCGTTCTGCTTGTGCTAAAGTGGCAGTTAGCCACTGAGATTCAAAGTTTAGGTGCGTCATTGCAAGGTTGATAATATACACGATAGTGCACCTGAAAATGTTCATATAATATTGTCGCCCCGGCTTCCGGCCGGGCCCCCCTTCCGGCCGCCTTATAACCGCGTATGCGTATGAATGCGTCTGTACCTACCCTCTGGAGAAACTTAAATATCTTAATGAGGGAGTTTATTCTTCTTACCAAACTTTTTATGCATGTTAATTAGATAATTATGAAGCAATATTAGAAGCAGAAGTTTATGACGCCATTATTGCAATCAAAGATAGCATATCTATTAGGCGGGCCTCTAAGACATGGTATATCCCTTGTGCTTATACTATATTTAAATAATTTAGAGCCCAGAAGAGCCTGCCTACTTAGAGCTTCTTTTAATATTAAGAGGATTTATTGGCTCTATTTGTAATAAATCAGAGTCATTTAGGGCTTGCCCTTACCTGATATGATCTATAGGGTCTAGCAGCCTGCCTAGCCTTCCCGAATGAAGACCACCCTCCCCTTGGAAGGACTTGGCTTAGGGGCTTCCTTTCTCGTTACCTGGAGCTCCAATTGAGGAAGAATTAGCGTGTTGAAGCCTTGAGGATTTAAGCAGCCAATAGGAAGAATATTGAGTCTTGGTTTGACCTCCTCTAGCTACCTATCGTTAAGTCTATCAAACCAGCTAATTGTTGGAATGCTGATGAGGGTGGAATTATGGAGGCTTGCTTAGAGCAAGCCCTTGTCTTTGGCTATGCGAAGGGAAGCCCAATTACTCAATTGGACTATAATCTCTGAGCGTGGACCTTCTTCTTGGAGTGTATTAACGCCTAGGGGAGGGTACTGGTCTCATTGATTATTTAAAAAAGGAAAAGTGTATAGTAATAGTGGTTTCTTATAGCTCTTGAAGATCTTGAGGGCTGGCAATTTATAGCTATAAAGAAGGGGTGGATGGAGGAAGAAATAGCTATTATGTAGCTAAGGAAGGTCTTTATCCCTTAGATAGCCCTAATTGACCCAAATGAGTAGCGTTTATCAGTAATAGATAGCTACCACACCCATACTACTATAGATTTTATGTGGGAATACTTCTTATATAAAATCTATATAGTCTTCTTGCTGGTACATATAATATATGTTTTATAGCCTCTAGATGTAGCTATATTTGGCCTACTTAAGCGGGCGTTCTGGAAACATCTATACCTTCTTAAAGCCCACGATATGTTAACGATTATGGCTAAATGGAGATTCCTCTATTGCTACTATAAGGCTTGAGGAGAGGTATTTATGGTAGCAAATATTTGTTCTGGGTGGAGAAAAATAGGGTTGTGGCTAGTTAATTGAGTGAGAGTACTATTAGGCAACTATATCCTTGAAAACCGCTAGGTAGAGACTGATTTTGAAGAATCTGCTATTGGGAATAGCTTTATTGATGGAAATGGAGTATGTAGGTCTAAATCTTAGCTCTTAGATGTTATTTTCAAGGAAAACGGATATTCGCACCGGCAAAAAGGGATGGCGCACCGGTGGGTCTGCTGCAGCCAATCAGAAGCATTTATTTGACCCACCTTCAACTATACTTCACCCGAATAGTGCTTTTTGTAGCTGTACTACCTACTGCTTTGCAACGCCTCCATTATCACCAACTTCTTAACAACCACCCTTCATTAATGCTTTAATGTATTAATTGAATTTTCATTGGGATTAATCATTTTTGTATTAAAAAGACCCCCTAGTCACTTAGATATCAATTTTTTAGTATTGCGGTGATAGCGCAGCAACCTGATTACTCAGGTCTTGAGGCGCAGTAGCAGGTTGACTGTATCAACTGGAATAACAACATTACTGCAGCAAACCATCATCAACCAGCACTTTTTAACCCTCCTAGCTACTTGAAACTTTTTCATGATGGATATGATACCTATAAGGACCTTAAGGCTGATTTGGATGAAGCCACAAAGGCTGCTAGCTTTGTAATGGTGATTAGAAGGTTAGAGGATAAGTGGGTGATATTAGAGTGCAGCTGAGGT
Source organism: Stenocarpella maydis (assembly GCA_002270565.1). Classification (NCBI taxonomy): domain Eukaryota; kingdom Fungi; phylum Ascomycota; class Sordariomycetes; order Diaporthales; family Diaporthaceae; genus Stenocarpella; species Stenocarpella maydis. The sequence goes on from NQMI01000112.1 coordinate 118,637, forward strand.
GCTTAGCGGCCCTTAACTGCAACCACCACTAATGCCTCTACAATTAAGGCGGGCTGCAGCTGGCGAGCCCTTGCCCATATGATAAAGGTGATATCTGGCAAATGGAAGCTTATAATCCAGAAGGGCGTATATACTTTATATAACCTTTAGGAGGTCCCCAAAGCTGAGTGAGGCTAGGTGAAGTTATTATAATAATATTATGATCTTCTCGCCTATATAGCTGCAGACCTATCTCTCACCAAGCTAAAGAAACTTAAAGCAGCCCTCCGCCAAGAGTACCCAGAGGTGCTACTGGGGCCTAATATTATGAAGAATTGGCTTGCAGACTTTTGAAGGGTGAAGCAGGGCATCTATATACCTACCTAAGCTTTACTGGACTAGCTTGAGAAGGAGGGCTGCTGGTATTGTTAGACCGTTGATGATGAGGGCAATATCACGGGCATCTTCTGGTATATAAAGTAGCAGATTAAGTAGTTGCAAGAGCGATAATTCTTACGGGCTATCTTACTTAATTATACTTATTTAATAAATAATAAAAAGATGCCCTTCCTTTAGGTAATAGCGGTAACCTATATGAAGAAGATACTACTGCTATTTTAAGGTATTATTGATAATGAGCGAGAATCTGGCTTCTGGTGGCTTCTTGAGTAGGTTGATAAGCTTCTCCGCTAGTGTAGAAATAACCCTCCGAGCCTCTTTATTACTAACTATGATACTGCTCTGATTAATGCCCTTAACTACTAATTCCCTAAGGCACACCATTAGCTATATATCTTCCATATGAACATGAACCTTATCCTTAACATTAAGAAGAAGTAGTGCAAGCCGGCAACAATAAGGGCGATACCGGGAGGCCCGGAGGTAATAGCATTAGGAGCTCTGGAGGAAAATACTATAGAGGGTATAGAAGCTAAAGATCTTGAAGAGGATGATAAGGACCTTGCTTCCCTAATGGCGCTAGCGAGAGGGAAGGCTACAGTACCCTCCTAGGTGCCTAATGAGATCTTATATACTTGAATAGCCCTCTTGGACCTTATCAAGTTTATGGAGTACTCTATAGATCGTGAGGTCTATGATATAGCTTGGCGATAGCTTTAAGAGGTCTTCTTAAACCAGATAGCAATCCTCCAGTACCTTAAGACCTAGTATATTAACGAGGCGGAGGTCATCATCACCAAATGGGCTGCCTACTCAATCTGCAGAATCCTTAACTTCAGCTTGCATACAACCTCCTCCATGGAGTGATAGCACTGCTATGTGAAGACCTATCTGGGCTATGGGATGGGCAATCTTCTTTATCTAATAGAGGCTAATAAAGCTGCTCTTAATGAGGCGGCTTATGCCTTCCATGATAAGGAGGGAAAGCAGAAGATAGCAGCACTTATAAAGTATAATAGGCAGAAGTAGCTTAGGAAGCTTATATAGTAAGTCACCAGAGCAGCATTAGACCTTCTTGCAATAGAGCGCCAGAAGGCATTAAAGATGCTTTAAAAAGAAGCCCTATAGGGGTACTGCAGCCCTTCTAACTACTGCTGTACTATCTATAGTTAGTATAGCATTATCTATATAAATTGTATTACTAATAAGGAGGAGGCTTCCCTTCCCCTTGAGAAGAGCGACCTTTATAAAGCTTGGTACCTTAATTATAACCTCTGTATTAATAACCCGCTCCTTAGTATATTATTGCTAAAGAAGGTTACCACTATAAAGGGCAGGCCTTGGGATATTGCTACATTTGCTGGTGATAAGGAGGGTATCCTTAAGAAGCGTGGGAAAGCTATAATGGGCAAAAAGATAACCTCTAACACTATAAGTCTGGGTAGCAGAGCTGGGGATAAGATAAGGGTGATGATGGCTTTAGTATAGCGCGTAAATTCAGCCTTTAAGTAGAGTGATATAACCCTCTAGTCCCTGGATGAAGAGGATGCCTGTAGCGGTAATATGTAGCATGCTGGCATCCCTCTAAAGTAGCAGCTAGTGAGAAGGGTTATAAAGAAGTTAATGTAGTAGCCTTAGAAGCGGAGGGCGCTAGTAGATATTATGAAGACTTCAGAAGCTAGTACACCCTTAAGCATGAAGTTAGGGGCTAAGCAGCAGTATATAGCGGCTATTAGAAGCATTAACTAGTTGCTATGGGTAGATCTGATAGTTGGGGATATCGTTAGCGATGATGATGGCAATAGTAGTAATGGTGATGATGAGGAGGAGATACTAAATGAGATTATAGTTTGTATGGATTAGATATATAGTAAAATACTATTAATTTGAGCGATTGGTGCTGTAGTAGGCATTATGATGGTAATATTTGCTATAGTGGTGATGGGGATATATGGCTATGTTGGCAAAAATGTTAAAATAATAGTACATATAGTGTTTTTGGTGGTGCAAATTGTCTGTGCGTTGGGCCCCTGCATATACTGGTGTACTATCCCTTTTTGCTGGTGCGAATATCCGTTTTCTTTTCAAGACGCTTAGGCAATTATAAGAGTTAAAGTCTATAATTGTTGAATAGCCTTTGCCATATGGCTGTTGGTATATACATACAGTGGTTGTTGAACTGGTTCTATTATTTGATGATCTATCTAGGTTCTAAAACAAGGGAGGGGAAGCATACGGTAGGGGCTTAAGGCCTTCATATGATACCTAGGTGGCTAACTAAGCCACCTTATCCCCATACTAATGTGCGATCCTAAGTGCTATTCCAATACTAGGGATCTTTTCTTTTATAATTGCATATCTTCCTTTTAGCCTCTAAGTAGGTTGAACTGCTTATATACCTTCCTTCTTAGTAAAATCCCCCTCCTCTCCTCCTACAGGTTGTGCTGCTTTTTACTTCATACACTACTTGCAACCTCCAACCACTTGGCTGATATTAGTCGTCATTTAATATCTCTTTTACTTCTAACCACCCATACTTCCCTCATTATCCTTACTCTATAGCTCTTCATATATATAGAAGGAGCAAAAGAAGCACATCCTTAGTAAGATATCTCCTTTATGAGTTACTTACTTGCGTGACTAACTTGTTGCTAGCTAGGGATACTAGTGCTATATGCTTCCTCCCCAATATAAAACCTCTTCCTCTCTCTCTCTCTCTCTCTTTCTTCCCTTCTTCCTTTCTTTATTATATAACACCTATATACCCATATATAAACCTTTAGTATATATTTATATAATTACTTCTTCTTCTTTAACTCATTTAATAAAATTTCCTTACTTATATAATATCTTCTAGCTTGCACTCTTCTTCTTACAGCCCTTATAGCTCACCTATCTTGCCTATTATACCTCCTATTGGGCCTGCATCTATTATAGCAGCACCCTCAGTTCCTCCACCAATGGGTAGTGCTTACCCACTGGAGCTACTCTTTAGTATCCTGAATTCTATACCTAGCCTAACTGCTAGCTGCTGCATTATAACTCTCCTAACTGGTAACTTTATAAATCAGACTCTTCTTACCACCCTCTACATTAATATTTATATAAGCCCTTTCCCCTCCTTCACTATATTTCTAACCTTTATATAAATATAATAAGAGGCTAAGCATATAATTACTACCCTTCCCTTATATAATATTTACATTCTAGTAGATATTAATATATCTAGAGCTAATATTATTACCCACCTCCTTCATTATCTAAGCTACTTCTATACAATCCTGATCCAGTTACGCAATAAGCGGGTTAGCAAGAAATGCCTAAAGTATAAGCCTAAGACTTACAAATTCAAGGATTATATATAAATTCCAGGCTTCCAGGGGGGTACTTATGCAACCTATATCTAGCAGTTACTAGCTTGGAAGTATCCCTACTATAAGAAGTATAAGGCTGATACTGGTTGTATAGGGCGTGGAAATCAGTAGGGTGGTAGTTTGGGCAATAATAATAAGGGGTCCTCCTGGAATCCTATGATTATAGAGGATATTAAGCAGGAGATTAAGGCGGAGGAGGCTGAACTCATCATTAATCCTCATGCCTTTAGCCATGTGGTAGAGTAGGTGGTTCTGAGTTATATGGTGATTTTTGGAAGGTTAGCGTTCTATATGGTGGAATAAAGGGTTAAGTTATATAATACACTTTCTATACTATACATTATGAAATTTGAACTCCCCTCTCACCACTTTTTGATTATATAGACTGCAGTCTAAGTATCAGTATGGGTTCTTAATGGCTTATCTTTATATATCCCAGCTTTATTTATTTTCATTTAAGGCTTATCTTGGTCTTTCTAGACCCTATTTAGCTTCATTTAAGTCCTATCTTGCTATATTTAGGCCATATTAAGGTCCATCCGAGTCCTATCCTTGTCTATTAAGGTCCTATCCTTAGGTATCTAGGTCATATCCAGCTCCATATAGGGCCTATCCTCCTCTATTTAGGTATTATTTAGCTTTATATGAGTTAAAAATCCATCAGTCCAGCTCAGTTCCATCTCAGTTTTAGCTTCATTCTAGCTTAATTCCATCTTAGTTCCATCTTAATTCCAGCTCCATTCTAGCTTAATTCCAACTTCCATATAAGTCTAGATCCTTAACATTTTCTTCCATATAGACCCCCTATTTTCTACAGCCTATCCTTTATATATTTAGACTCCCTCTCTAATTCCTCCCCCTTTTCATATAAACTACCTACTTCTTCCCATCCAGGCGCTCAACATATGCCTTAACTCTGATCCTCAGGGTGTTTGTTGTGATCAGCTGCTTTAGTGCTCCATTTGGGACTTTCTTTATACAAGTATTTGCTGGGTTGTCCTTCTTATTAATCCATTATACTTCTGATATCTCCTTCCTTTTATATGCTTCTCTTAGTGATATAATATTAATTATCAGCCTCTTCTTATTAGTTATACTAAGCTTTACTAGGCATTCATATAGTGATTATAAGTCTATACAGATTACTACTGGTATTCTCAGTACCTCTAGATAGTTGAAGATTTAGTTGATTGTTATACTAAGTGCTATGCTGCTGTTGAACCCTGTTATCATTCTGTACAGCTTGCTTGCTAGTATGCTTTATGTGATTCGCTTACACTTTATTAAGCTCTAGTGGATAATATTTCCACAAATCTTAAAGTTAGTCTCCATATAGTCTTCTTCCATTGCTATAGTAATAATAAATCCTAGCTATAAGCTAAGGTCCTTATTATTAGTAAAGGATTCATCTATAAAGATATAGAGCTTCATATAGCTTAAATCAAGTAGTATAAATTTAATCCCCCTATTAGGGTTCTCCTTCTGCTACTTAATTTATATATTTAAGGCTTCTATATCTTTCTCCTTAGGATCCCTGATTTATGTGGCTATAGAAAGATTATATGATAACTCTAGTTAGCAGATTAAGGCAATATATGCCCCTTAGGCTCTTTGGGTAATATACTGCTGGGCTGCATTATCTATATGGGGGTTGATTAGTTCCAATCATATAGCTTATCCTTTTTATATAAATAAGATGTTCTCTTTATCTAACTTAATCCTTCTACTATTAAATTCTACCGGCTTTTTAGGTATTAGAACTTCCTTTAGCTTTGTATGGGACTTTTTCTTTCTTAGCTTGTCTTCCTCCCTCTTAGAGAATGTTAGTATTGTAAAGAAGAAGGTATTATGCATTTGCATTCCTAAGATGCTAAAGTTATATGGCCCGTTAGTAGTAAATAGGAGGCATGGGTTGTATATAGAGATCTTCATTTTTAGGGCCTCTATATGGTGGGTGTGGTAGGTTTTATACTAATGCAGGCCTGCCTTAGCTAGGCTGTATAGTGGTTTCCTAATGATGAGGATTGTATCTGGGGGGTATCTGTTTTTAAGCTCTAGGGGTAGTTGTATAATAATTATATGGGTTAGTATATCTTCAGCTTGGGTGTAGGCTTATGTAATATCCCGTAGTTTGCCTTAGCATCTATATAATTAAATGAGTGTTAGCCCTAGGGCTAGAATTAGTCTCTGGCTTATCCTCTGGATGGTTGGGGCTTATATTAGTATCATATGTTTCTCTTTATCCCTAAAGCCCTATATAATTAGCCTGT
>NQMI01000112.1:124877-154996 GCA_002270565.1 Stenocarpella maydis
TCTGGGGGGTATCTATCCCTAAGCTCCAGGGGTAGTTATATAATAATTATACGGGTTAGTACATCTTTAGCTTGGGTATAGGCTTGTATAATGTCCTGTAGTTTGCCTTGGTATCTATATGATTGAATGAGTATTAGCCCTAGGGCTAGAATCAGTCTCTAGCTTATTCTCTAGATGGTTGGGGTTTATATTAGTATTATATGTTTCTCTTTATCCCTAAAGCCCTATACAACTAGCCTTAATTTCTTAATCAGCTTAGTTAACCTATTCTTAACTTCTCATATTATTTGTATGTTAAAGATTCTCAGATATCTGTATATCTTTAGGTTATATTTTATAAATTTAAATATATCTTTATTAGCTAGAGCATTAATCTTAAGGGCATTAGATTCTTTAAATGGCTTGCCTAGGCTAGTAATAATATTGTCTTCCCTCAGCTTAATGGCTAGATTGTATAAGTTCCTTTCTTTTTGGGTTAAGAAAGTAGTTGCTGGTAGTTATATAGTTAATAGATATGTGTATTGTGTGGTTGCTCTCCTGGGTCTGCCGTACTGATTTGGCTGCACCTGGGTAGCTTCCTTCCTAGGTCTGCCTCTCTTTCTAGCTTGGGTTGGCTGTTGTATGGTGATAGCTTCTTATATATCTAGGTTATCCCGTACAGCTGGTTTAGCTGTATGAAGGTATGGTTTGGTATGTGTAGCCCGGAATTGTACAGGTCTGTTCACCATACTGATTATTATAGTGTGCCTATGGATAGCTTCCAGCTTGTATAGTTCTCTCTAGCCTTTATTTTTTTTTAGATAAGGACTTTGCTTTAGAGGGGTAAGGATAGTATAGCATGGGTATCTAGTCCATTCCTAGTGTTAATTATATAGCTAACCTTAATTTCTATATAGATGGTTTAAAATATCTTTATAGCCTTTTATATAGCTCTTGCCCTTTGGGTAATATCTAGAGATAGTAGAGATTCATATAAGACTTAAGGGTAGATACTAAATACTAGGAGGGTTGGTATAAGTCTACTTAGTCTAGCTGTATTATTTAGAGCCTTAATTGCTATCTATAGGATTATCTTATTATCTATAGCTTTATTAATCTCTATATAAAGGATTTTTTATACCTTTTTTAGAGGTTCATATAATTACTTAACTTTCCCTATAGCCCAGTATACCTCTACTGGTATCTTTTTACATAAGATCCCCATAATCTTTACATTTATATAGAACTCCTCTAATATAAAGTTTGTCCCTAGGTTGTATATAATGTAGTTAGGTGGGCTAATATAGGTGCAGATCTAGCATTTATAGAGTATATCCTAGGTATCTTATACAGATATAAATCTAAGGAATGTTGCTACTTAGAAGTTTATATTTATATTAATTATATATAAGGCATTCTTCTCTCCAAATTATATAATATTAATTATCACTTTATAAATAAAGTAGCTTTTATCCTTAATAGAGAATTTAAATTATCTTAGGGCTGGGTTGTATATCTAGTAGTAGTGGTAGAATTTCTTAATTCTCTTTAGAATGGCTTTCTTAATATTATTATGCCCTGTACTTCTGAGAAGTCTGTATAGTTTCTCTGTATGGGGATGGCTAAAGCGCTTATGAAGTTGCTATAGCTGAGGTTTGGTAAGGAAGGCTCTGGCCTTTGCACGGTCTGAGAGTATGTCTGGGAAGACTATATGGTATTAATCCTCTTGGATTTGCAATCTTCTGTAGTACCCTATAAAGATTCATACTTTATTATATAATAGGTTATATGGCCTCCCTATATAATTATGTTCCTTCCTCTATTTCTTATGGAAGTTGGCTATAGCTTAGAGGTCAATTAGCCCGTTATAGACTATTTGGGTTGGAGGTAGGTTGTATGGAGTACCATCTATTGTTCCGGGGTCTAGGGGAACCGGCATGTTTCGGAATCCGGAGGAAAACCAGCCTTGGCATCCCCCCCCCCNTATATTATTTTTGAAAAATTTCTAGTCCTATAGAATTAATCTTTTTATACCCTATAAACTTATATCTATCTAATATATATATATATATATACTGTAAAAATTTTTCTTATGCCCTTCTCTTCTGCCCTCCCCTCTTAGCACCCTTTATTCCCCTTATAACTCTCTTATTGCATTAGGGGCTCCTCTTCTTCCCTTCCACACTCCTCTTGAGGTAGTTGCTTGATTAGGGCTCTGGCAGAACGTGTGCCTTTTTGTGTGTGTGGAGGTTTTGTCCTCACCCCCTCTGGCCCGTTTTTAATATTAAGGGAGTTTTGAGATTTAACTAGAATATAGTATAGCTAGCATTCTAATACTATTACTTAAGTACCCATCCTTATAAGTTATATTACTTATAGGTTATCTAAAGAAGTAATTCTATATATCTTTATAGAAATTAATTCTAAGTAATGTTTTCCTTAAGGTACTTTATATACTTAGTATAAATGCATAAGGCCTATAAGATTTATTTATATTTAGCATTTTTAGGGTATACCCTTACTATATCTTTTCTTCTTTTAGTTTCCTTCTTAGGGTATAAAGCTACCTATTTAAAAGTTCTATTAGCTATAGTAACTTCTATAATGTTGGTTCTAGGGGCTAAAAGAGTAGTCCGTCCTAGGTATATTTGCAATTCCTTCTATCATGCCTAAGGTACATATAGGTCTGGTAAGAGGAGTTCTGTTAGTCCTTGCAGAGGGTTAGAAGGTTTTTTCATTACCCTATTATAAGTATCCTTACCCTTTAGAGGTATTCTTAGGGAACCAGTTAGCGCCTTCCGTTTCATTATAGTAAATAGAACAGCTATTATTAAAGCATTCTGTCCAGTTAAGAGAGGTATAGTTATTTTTTGCTTATAGAGGTTCCTTTATTAGAGGGACAAGTTACTACCTTACCTTATCCTTCTAGTATTTCTTATACTAGGAGTCCTTATACTAACTAAAGTATAAGCTATTATATTATTCTTCCTTATTAGGGTTATAAAGTCCTTATCCTTTATTAAGGTATTATTTAAGGTATACTTAACATTAGTTATATATTACCACTCTATAAATATAATACTTATTCTTAAGCTCTTATTATTACTTTAAGTAAGGAGGAGATCGCAAGGCTATACTAATTTATTATAATTCTCTTATAGCAGTATTAGCTTATTTAAGGCTTTCTAGTATAGGCTTCTAATCCTTATTTTTCTTTAAAGCCCTATATTCTAATATAAAGTATCCTATTTTATTATAATTATAGTACTTTCTGAGAATAATTTGTGCTATAAAATAGCATTCAGTTCAGCGTATGTATTTTTTTTCGACAGGGTTGCAATATGGTGCTCTAAGGCAAATTAGGACAATTAACAATGGTCTGGACAACTTTATATTGAATTAAGTTGGGCTTCTGTAAGCCCTCCTTGTATACCCTCCGACATCATCTCACCCGCGGGCACGCTATGGTGGGCTCTGGTGCAAGTTTGCAAAAGCCGGAAAATTCGCCCTTCCAACACACCATCTTTGGTTCCAAGCAACTAGCCAACCATAGCCCTAGTAATGCCCAAATTAAGTACATATTGTTCCGGGGTCTAGGGGAACCGGCATGTTTCGGAATCCGGAGGAAAACCAGCCTTGGCATCCCCCCCCCCCCTCCCTCCAAGGCTATAAGAAGGGGCCTTCCTGCGTTGCTTTTGAGAAATTTCTAGTCCTAGAGAATCAATCTTTTTATACCCTGTGAATTTGTATCTGTCAGATATATACGTGTGTACTGTGAAACTATTTCTTGTGCCCTCTTTTTCTGCCTCTCCTTTTTGGCACCCTCTATTCCCCTTATAACTCTCCTATCGCGTCAGGGGCTCCTCTTCTTGCCTTCCACGCTCCTCTTGGGGTGGTTGCTTGATCAGGGCTCTGGCAGAACGTGTGCCTTTTTGTGTGTGTGGAGGTTTTGTCCTCTCGCTCTCCCTCTTGGCCCGTTTTCAATAAGTGCTATATTCCTAAGGAGATAGATACAACTAAACTTGCCCTTCCCCCTCCTCCCTCTATTCATTCTTTCTTCCCCCTTTCTTATATAAGAATCCCTCCTTACTACTTCGCTACTCTAAAGCTACTTGTAACTTACGCCTTTATAGCAGGCCCCTTTAGTATAGTCTTAGGGTAAAACCTTTAATATATAATCTTCCTTAGCACTATTTGGGCTGCCTGTTATATGCTAGTTGCTTCTTTATAGCGCCCCCATAGGGCCTTTAGGTGCCTTAGCCTAGGGTAGCATACTGGATCCTGACACTACTTCCTGGTCCTGGCCACTTCCTGGTACCCTACGTTAAAATAAATATAAATTTTTATTATAACTATGCTTATTCCTACTTAGAACTAGAAATCTGATTATTGGTACTATTTAATATTAGTACTACTAGCTTGTAAGTCCTAAGCTATAAAAATACTATAATTCACTATATGTGATAGCCATGATTGGAAGGCGGTGGTGATATGGGCCCTTGATGAGTACTTCTTGCTTAGCTGCAGTAGCGGGCTTGGCGAGGAGGTTACTTTGCAGGGGTCTATACTATACTGGCCTCCGTTGCCCTTCTGGCCGTAATAAGCCCTGGAAAGCCTGCATCCTTCCGCCAACTGCGATGCAAACAGAGCTCACTACCTAGGTAGTTAGATAGCCTTGGGGCAAACGGCCCGATCATGCTTACGCGCCGCAGCTGCTGGCAATAAATATTCTCCACGTCATTCGACAGTGCGGCGCCACTGTGTTAGGTCTGCTCGCCGTTGCGTTGGCCCACGACCCAGGCAGCCACTTCTTGGCCTCAGCTGCTACTACCGCTGCCCTTACATTCTGCCAGACCAAGTGCGGAGAGTCTGTGCTCTCCCTGGACCATTTCCAGCGCCGCGCAAGTCTCCTGGAAACGGTTGATGCTCGTGGCCCTCGGGCGGACTTGTTGGGTTGGGCCCCAGGCGTGGGCTGCGCTTGGGAGAAATTCATGTTGGTCATGTGTCACGCGAGACCCGCTTTGGCGTGATTCAAACCGGGGTTGACATGGTGATTAACCAAGGGCCCGAGCTGAGGCTCAGTCTGCGCATAAATTAGTGGTTTTTATAACCTGAAGTAATGCTGGAGGATTGGGCGATGTCATCTTCAAAAATCGGCCAGAAAGGGGCTTCTATGACTCGTCTTTCGCTGAGACAAGATGATATATCATCACACTGCCTTCCAAAGCTGCTTTCACCTCGTCTGTTTACCTAGGTACATTTACGTTAGGAGCTAGCCGTGAACATTTGATGTAAGTACTGAGCTGGCTGCACTAAATCCTCTCTCAGGTCAGTAGGATTCTGCCCCCTGATTTTCCTCCAACATCAACACTGCTGGATCGCATTGTGGGGTATCAAATGACAAATGCCACGCTTAACTAGTCGATCCGAGCTGCAGTCCGAGCCTGCGTGTTAAGGTCGTCACCTTGTCATCAACTATTGATAGCCACCATAAAAACCCATCGGAACGTCGAGATTGGCACTCGCAACCCCATCGACATGATGGTTGACATGCTGCATGTCAGCACTTGCAGAAGTGGCGTCAGTGGTGCTTTCAAGGTTGACTAGGGGCTACATTAGCTGCAGAGCATCCTTTCAGAAGCGATTGTTAAGCTTCTGGGTCCCAGAAACCATTTTGAATTTTTGATTTATCAAAACATCAGTTGCGCCATTGGAGTAACTTTCAATAACCGGGTGTCTGGTGGTAGGCGTCGTTTTCATCCATCCCAGGCTCATTGCACATTTGGTCTTCAGATCGGATGCAGAGCAACGTGTTGACTCTTTCATGAAGAGAGGCATGGATCTAGACTTCCATGACGGCCCAACGGGGAAGCTTTGTGCCAAGGGTTTCTGCCTGTTCCAGGCCCATCAAAGGATTCGCTAACAACCCAGAATGGATGGATTAGTGCAGCTAGAGTGGTTTGTGCGAGCTGATAATCTATGCATATGGTACCCAGGGTACTTGTGAGATCCGGTGACTTAGTGTAAGTCTCTGACATCCAGGCCATGGCGGGGAAGAATCGATGGCGAAGTAGTTTGTTTATTGCTCCTGATGCGCTACGATACAGGCAGTTATTTGTGCTGCAGCTGGGTGTGGGTGCCCACACAGCTCTTATTTGACCTGTTTGACAAGCAGTTGCTGAGAGTGGGACATTTCCTAAGCAATGTTGTAGATGGCTTCCATTCCTTCTAGCACACCAAAGCACGAATACATTTACCCCTTCTTTGCACCCCGTACGCTTTACCAGCTTCCATACCACTGTGTCAAACACCTAAGGTCTATGAGGCTACTTCTCTGCAGCTGAAGTCTGGGCTCCTGCGTTTCGCATAGAGTTCACTCGGAGAATAACCAATGGTCCAATAGTTTCGTAAACGTTCAGACAAAGATGTCTCGGTTGCCTCGCATCCCAGAACTACTCGCCCGCCATGCAGAAGAACGCGGCCACAAGGTGGCTTTCTCGGCACCCGGTCGTGAAATTGTACGTCTCTGTTATGAAAACCCCTTCCTTCAACTGGAGTCCACCAGCGAGATAAAACAGAGTCTTGCATAACGTTTGGCATCCTGACCTGCCATCGCACTCACAAAGGGTCTTCAATTCACGTTCGTCGCTAACTATTTGTGCCTGCGATAGACCTACAGCGACCTAGAGACGCGAACGAGGCGCAAAGCTATTCATCTCGTGCGCTCTGGTGTCGGGAGGGGCCACTTCGTAGCCCTTGTCCTGGGCAGAGGCCTGGAGGCCGTCGAAAGCATACTCGCAATCACTCGTGCGGGTGCGGTGGGAGTCCCTCTGGATCCACGGTCGCCTCCTGCCGAATTATCCAATGTTCTCAACCACAGTGGGGCGAAAGCCATAATCACCGACAGCCGCCACTTGAGCCAGGTGCAAGCTGCTACTGAAGGAGGATCACGGATGGTCATGGTTGTGTCGTCGTCAGACGAGGCCATCGCTGACGGCTTGGATCTCGTGCGGTATCAAGATCGGACACAAGACGAAGAGTGCACGACCTCGAGCCCTGACATAGACGAAGACCTTGGAGATGAGGCAGCCTTTCTGCACTACACCTCTGGGACGACGAGCTCCCCCAAAGGGGTCTTGTCCAGCCAGCAGAACTGGTTATGGTCTGCTCACAGCTTCGCCTCACTTTTCGGTTTGACCCAAGATGACCAGTTCTTCTGGCCTCTCCCTCTCTTCCACTGCCTTGGCCATGCGCTGTGCATCATGGCGACGGTGGCCGTCGGCGCCAGCGCTCATCTTCCCGATCCCAACGATACCCTGCTCGACAGCCTCTTCACCGAAGAGGCGCTGACAGCCACAATCATCGTCGGCGCGCCAGCAACTTACCATGAGATCATCGCCGCAGCACCGCCACTCAAGGCCTCGCTGGCCTTGCCAGCCCTACGAGTATGCATGGTTGCAGGTTCGTCGGCACCTGCGTCCCTGAGCGCCCAGGTGCAGGAGTTATTCGGCGTCCCGCTGCTGAACAACTATGGGTGCACGGAGGCGTGTGGTGCGATTGCTGTGAACAAGCCAGGCGATCCCTATCGCGAAGGTTCAATCAGGACGATAGTCCCAGGAGTGGAACTGCAGGTTACCAGCCCCGACGGAAACGGACTTCATGGCGATCACGAGCAGGGCGAGGTCTGGATCCGCAGCCCCGGGCTCATGATCAAGTACTACAAAGAGGACGAGACACCGTTCACCGCGGAGGGCTGGTTCGCCACAGGAGACATCGGGGTCTTTTCGAATAATGGGACTGATCTCAGATTAGTCGGGCGCAAGAAAGAGCTGATCGTCAGGGGTGGTGAGAACATCCAGCCTGGCGAGCTCGAGCGAGTCCTGCTCCAGTGTCCTGGTGTTTCCGACGTGGTGGTGGCCGGGATACCACATCGCGTGCTTGGAGAAACCCCCGCCGCATTCCTCGTGAGGGAGAAGGGTGGTGGTGGAACCGATGGAGGAAGTACTGTCGACATTGATCCAAAACAACTGCTCGCCGCGTGCAGGAAAGTGCTGCCTGACTACAAGGTACCCACAGGTGAGCAACGTCGCTTTCACTTTCATCATGCCCGTCATGAGGAGTTGACATTGGCTCATGATGTTGGATGCGCTGCTGACTTTAACACCCACAGCCTTTTACGAAATCGACGACGTGCCCAGGACCTTGTTGGGCAAGCCACGACGGGCGGCTGTTAGGTCTTACACCAGCAGGCCTTTGACTGCTCAGTCAAAATTATTGTCGAGAGAGTCAATTGAGACTTTGGTTCTCACCGAAACTGCCGGTGTGTGTGTTACAGACGCCCGGACAGGGGAGTCAAGCTCAGAATGGCTTCGTGGCCACTTTGATCAGCCGTTCAGCCTCTTGGGTCTCACATCGCTTGCTGGAGTAGTCCTTCGGGATCGCCTCTCGAGTCTCACCGGCTTGGATCTCCCCACCACACTCATCTTTGACTATCCTACTCCGGAGTCTGTGAGCACCTATATCTACCGGCGGCTAATCGAGCAGAGAACACCGCCCACTACAGTCTCAGAGTCTCCAACTGTACCCAACAGTGTTGAGCCGATTGCTATTGTTTCTATGGCCTGTCGTTATCCTGGAGGTATCTCATCCCCGGAGGACTTATGGAGGGTTGTATCTGAGGGGGTCGATGTGACCTCCGAATTCCCAGATGATGTCAGTCATTACTCGTCTTCTCTTGCCCTTCGCTCCAACTTTCGTACAATACAGGCAGCAGTGGGCATGGCATTCTAACCACTTATTTGTTTTTTCTCTTTGGAATTCTCTTTACTGACAAAAACCACAGCGAGGCTGGAACCTCGACGCCCTATATAATCCGGACCCCGACGCACCCGGCACGTCCACAACGCGGCGTGGCGGCTTCCTCGAGAACATGGCTGACTTCGACGCTGGACTCTTCGGTATGTCGCCCCGGGAGGCCCTCGCCACAGATCCGCAACAGAGGCTGTTGCTAGAGACGACATGGGAGTTGGCCGAGCGAGGCGGCATTGCCCCGTCATCGCTGCGCGGGAGCCAGACAGGCGTCTTTGTGGGCATTATGTACGGCGATTATGGAGATAACGGCAAGGACAACCCAGGTATGTTGCACAAGCCTTTACCCTTTCAGATCGAGGAAGTGAGTGGCTGACAATTTGTCGATAGAGTTTGAAGCACATGCTGGGCTGGGATCATCTGGCAGTCTAGTTAGCGGACGCATATCCTACTGTTTCGTGAGTGTCCTGAGAGTGGAGTTTCTGGATGAGACAAGGCTGACTAGGGATGATAGGGCCTGCACGGTCCGTCAATATGCATCCACACTGGCTGTTCATCCTCGTTGGTTGGAATCCACCTAGCAGCCGCATCCCTCCGAAGCGGAGAGTCGTCGCTCGCCATCGCAGGCGGAGTCACAACCATGGCAACACCGTATTCCTTCATATCGTTCAGCAAGCGAAGGGGCCTCTCCCCAGACGGCCGCTGCCGCGCGTACTCCAGCGATGCAGCCGGCACTGGCTGGTCCGAAGGCGTGGGCCTCGTGCTCCTCGAACGACTTCAAGACGCAAGGCGCAACGGACATCGTGTGCTCGGCATAGTGCGTGGCTCTGCCGTAAACTCGGATGGGGCGTCGAACGGGCTCACGGCCCCGAGCGGGCCTGCTCAGCAACAAGTCATACAGACGGCACTGGCTCAGTCGATGCTTTCGCCAGCTGATGTTGACGTGGTCGAGGGTCATGGGACGGCCACACCTCTGGGAGATCCTATCGAGGTTCAGGCATTGATTTCAGCCTATGGCAATGGTGATGGTGGCGTTCGACGACCGATTTCGAGACCGTTGCTGCTAGGCTCGGTTAAGTCCAAGTACGTCTGCCTGTATCGCATAGCACCTACAGTAACATCGTGTGGCTGACTTGAACTGCAACAGTATCGGCCACACACAAGCTGCAGCGGGGGTTGCGAGTATCATCAAAATGGTACAGGCGATTCAACATGGCGTGGCTCCAGCGTCATTGCATATCGGTGAGCCCTCGCGGCATATCGAGTGGGGAGGGAGCGGTGTTGAGCTCCTCACCCAGGCAAAGCAGTGGCCCATTATCCCCTTCGACGCCGATGAGGTCCCGAGACCAAGGCGTGCTGCAGTTTCATCCTTCGGGATAGGTGGCACAAACGCACACGTGATTCTGGAGCAGCCCTTCGAGCACGAGAATGGAAGAACGGGCGACTTTGGCCTTTTGACGCCTCCAACAAGTCCGATGACGAGAGGACTGCCATTTCCGTGGGTTATTTCAGGCACAGACGAGGCTGCTCTGCGCGGACAGGCACGGGCTTTGCTGGCATCCAATATGATCCTCAGCCAGGATCCTGCGGATGTTTCGTTCTCGCTCGCAACCACACGGTCTGTTCTTCGACACAGAGCTGCGATAGTTCCCGATACTGGAGGCAAGTATGAAGCCGCACTTATGGCCTTAGCCCAGGATGATCCACACCCTGATGTTGTGATGGCATTGCCTAATGAACCAGCGAGTACCACGAGACCACGTCTGGCGTTTCTTTTCCCAGGTCAGGGAGGCCGGCTGCCTGGGAAGGCTGCCCTGGAGGAGCTTTGTGCTGCCTTTCCTATCTTCTCGGCTACGTTTCAAGAGGCTTGCAGTGAAATCGACCACCACTTCGGACGTCTCCTGAAGTCTATTCTAAGCAACAGCGAGGGAAAGGGGACAAACCGCACTGACCTTGACCAGGCCTTCCTCTTCTGTTTCGAAATAGCAATGTTCCGCCTCCTCGAATCATTCAACATCCAGCCCGATTTTGTGTCCGGTCACTCCCTTGGGGAGATCACAGCAGCTCATGTTTCCGGAGCTCTGTCCCTTCGCGAAGCCGCCACCATCGTGGCCGCCAGAGGCAAGCTCATGGCTGCGCTGCCGAGCAACGGTGCCATGGTGAGCATCTGTGCTAGCGAGAAAGAGGTTGCCGAGGAGATATCAAGAAAACAGGGTCAGCTCCGGGGCGATAAGGTGACCATCGCAGCCGTGAATTCGCGAAAGTCGGTCGTCATATCTGGGAATGCCGACAGCGTCATGGCTGTTGCAGAAAGGTTTGTCAGCCGAGGACGGCGAGTGACCCGATTGCGAAACGTTCGACACGCCTTTCATTCGCCCATGATGGATCCCATACTAGGCGACCTGCAAGATCAACTCTCGTCATTGATGGAAGTTGGGATCGAGGCGACAATCCCCGTCGTTTCCACCGTTACGGGCGCCCGAGTTGTAGCATCTGAGCTCAGGTCCGCGGCACACTGGACTCGCCATGTGCGCCAACCTGTTCGCTTTTCCGACGCCGTCAGCGAGATCAAAAATGAAGGCGTTTCTGTCCTTGTTGAAGTCGGACCATCCGCAGTCATTTCTACGCATGTGCCGGGCACCATCGCCGCGCCCAGCCAGATCAACAAGCTGCTGGACGCACTTGGCAAACTCTGGGTGCAGGGCGTGCAGGTCGACTGGCGAACTGTCTTCAGAGACACTAACGCAAAAGTTGTTGATCTTCCAGTGTACGCCTTCCAGAGGCGTAGGTACTGGCTTGACCCACCAAAACCTGCGAAGGCACCACATGAAGACATTGGGACTTTGGGGCATGGTATACTCCTCCATGCCACTTCTATGCCTGGCACAGGGAATATTATCTGCTCCGGGACCTTGTCGGCGGCCAGGCAGCCTTGGATGCTTGACCATGTGGTAGGTGGGCAAGTAATTGTTCCTGCGGCGGCATTCGTTGAACTGGTGTTGCGAGCCAGCCAGGAATGTACTGGGGCAAAAGAGTCCATGATACTCAACGAGTTGTCGTTTACAGCACCGCTGGCATTGGATACAGAGGAAGATGCTATCATACAGATCCAAGTACTCATCAAAGAGCCAGACGAACACGGAATCCGGCCTGTCGACGTACATTCACGCCCCAATTGTGTCCCATCACAGAGCGAATGGACACTGCACGCCACAGGGACCCTCAAGTTGGCTTCTCAGGCCACCGTCATCACCGATGAAGCGATCAAGGACCTCGAGGATACCAGGGATCAGAATGCAGACCAAGAGGATGGAAAATTGGTAGACGTGTCCGGAGCATACAGTACCCTGGCCGATGTAGGCATCAGCTATGGGCCATCTTTTCGACGCGTGAGTGGCGTTTGGCGCCCGCACTCTGACAGCCAGGTGAACAACGAGCTGCAAGCGTCCATAGACAGACTCAAGACCCACGGCGAGATGTACAACCTACATCCGGCCCTGCTCGATGCCGCGATCCATGCCCCCCTGCTCGCAGCACCCGATATAGGCGCCGGCGATATCCGGCTACCATTCTTGGTCCGAGGCGTGAGAGTTTACTCGCGCTCCGGTTCTGGCCCATTGATGGCACAGATACGTCAACTCGAAGACGATCGATTTTCTGTTACACTCACAGACCAGTCGACTGGTGCACTACTGGCTGAGGTGTCCGAAGTCGCCACCCGCGCCCGGATTCGACCTCCTGCTGCTGGCCCTACACCCGGTGGGCTCTACAGCTTGAAATGGGATGAGTTTGCTCAGAACACGCCCAGTGAAGGCTTGGCCGAGCTCTCGGGTAAGAAGGACGACATATACCGCATTCATTGCAATTTCGACGATCCTGTAACGGCGGAGAGAGGTGTGACCGAGAAAAGTGTCCACAACACAGTCGCCGAGGTGCTTAGCATGATACAGAAGTGGAGCGCCAGCAAAGCATACTCGGGCGGCCGGCTGGTCATTGTGACTGAGAATGCGACGGGAGAAATCAATCCGAAACTCGCTTCTGCCGCCGTATGGGGCTTTGTGCGCTCGGCGCAGGCTGAGCTGAGCGGGGGTCGGATCGTTCTGGTTGACCTGGACGGATCAACAGAATCAGAGAGGGCTCTGCTGTCGGCTCTCGCCTCCAAAGAGGAGACTGTCACAATCCGGAGGGGCATAATTATGACTCCCAGGTTGAGAAAAGTTCACCTCGCCTCTCAGTACCTAACTTCATTCAAGCCATCAGCTGCTCTTTCATCACTCGATGTCAGCGGAACCGTCCTGATCACTGGGGGAACAGGTGGACTCGGCGCCCTGATCAGTCGGCACATCGCCCACGTCTACGGAGCCAAACATTTGCTCCTAGTCAGTCGATCCGGCATCAACGCAACCAATGGGAAAAAGCTCAGAGACGAGCTATCCAGCGCAAACACGACCGTGGACATCGAGGCATGCGATTGTGGCGACCGCGAGCAGCTGGCCGGGATGTTGGCAAGCAGCACAGGCCGAGGTCGCCGGCCGATCAGCGCTATAATCCACTGTGCAGGCGTCGTCGACGACGCAGTCCTCAGCTCCCAGAGCCCAGATCGAGTATCGCGTGTCCTCGGCCCAAAGGTCGACGCGGCCTGGCACCTGCACGAGCTCGCGCCAGCCACAGTACGGTCGTTCGTGCTGTTCTCGTCTTTTGTGGGAATCCTAGGGAACGAGGGCCAGGCCGCATACTCGGCAGGAAACGCCTTTCTGGACGCACTGGCCCGGTTGCGTGTTTCTCGCGGGCTGCCGGCCTTGTCGCTGGCGTGGGGCCCTTGGCTGAATGAGACCGGAATGGCCGCCGAGAACAGGCTCAAGGCGCACAACCCCCGTCTGGGTAATGCGAGGCCGCTTGCAGACCAGCAAGGGCTGCAGTTGTTTGATATGGCCATGCAGGGTTCGACATCACCGCAACCAGTCATGGTCCCGCTCCTGGTTGAGGGACCACTCCCACTGATTTCGGAGGGCCAAGGCATGACAACCGGAGTGAAAGCATCTCGCCAGGGCGGCTCAGCAGTATGGCAGCAGAAGCTTGCAAAGCTACCACCCGAACTTCGTGATGAAGAACTGTTGAGCGTGGTCAGAGGCGAGATCGCTTCAGTGCTGGGATACCAGGACCAAGGTCTACCGGACCGACCGCTGGCGGAACTTGGCTTCGACTCCTCCACCTCAGTCTTGCTCAGCAACAGGTTGAGGAGGCTCACTGGGCTGCTCGACCTCCCTGTGACTCTGGCACTCGATTACGAGACTCTCTCCGCACTGGGCCAGTACCTGTCTGGTCGGCTTGATCTTGCTCAGCTGGATCTTCAACCAGAAGCCAAGACCGAGGGTCGGCACTCGACGACTGAAGCGGCGGTTGCATTTGCACCAACAGAAGCCCCGACCAGCAAGAATGGCAAGCAAGACGGCATGCTCAGAACCACCTACGAGAAACAGCAACTCGAGAGTGAACAAGTCGATGCTGGGGCATTCCGAGGACTGACCGCACTTTACAAGCACTTGTGCCACCTCCAGCAGTACAAGGCAGCAGCAGGGCTATTGACATGCGCATCGTACGCACTGCCGAGGTTCAAAGTTGGGTCGGATCTGGCAAGCTATGCTGCACCACCTCAGCGTCTCGCCACAGGGCACTCGGATCTGACATTACCTCCAATACCTTTGGTATTGCTCCCCTCATTCCTCCCGCCCATCGTTGCCGGGGGAATTAGGTGCAGCGCTTACAGCGCCATGGCAGCCGAGATGAACGGAGAGATGGAGGTCTTCGAGCTCCCTCATCCAGAAGGGATGGCTGTGCCCGAAGACCTTGAGACACTCGCTGCTGTGCATGTGGGCACAATCCAGGAGCACTTTTCCGGCCAAATCATACTCGCTGGCTACTCTGCCGGCGGCGTAGTCGCACACGCTGTGGCAAGCAAATTGATGGGAGACCACCAAACCACGTTGAAGCAGGAGGTCCAGGTCGCGGGCCTGATCCTCATCGATACTTACATGAGCATGGAGGGGGCACAGCATCCGGAGTGGTTGGACGCGCTGCCTGCTGAGGCCCTGACGACGCGTGACGGGGGCCTGTTGCGAATGGTTGCGGACCCCGACCTGGCGCTGGCCAAGGTTGGGGGATATTTTAGGATATTGCTGGGCTCCGAGAAATGGGAGCTTCCCGCTGACCTACCAACGCTGCTCCTGCGCCCCCTTTGCCCCACGTCAAATATGCCAACAAACGGAGAGGAGTGGCGTCCATCTTGGCCGCGAGCCGACGTCACTATTGACGTGCCTGGAAATCACCTGGAACTTCTTGAGGGACGGTGTGCATCAATATCGACGATAAGGATTCGAAAATGGATAACAGAGGCTTTGTAGCATGCCATGGGGTAGTAAAGAAGGATGTGCATCACATGGCTATCTCTATTTACGTGGGGCTCTAGCGGCCATCGTTCACGCACCCTAGTACAAGAAATTAAGCATGCAGCACACTACAAATTCTTGCGCCTCCCCTACTCTCAAGCCCCTCAATACGCCCTCAAAGGGCCCCTTCAAATGGCGCCGCTCTGCCTGCCCTCCATATACCTAGAGGAAGGCCCTCCAAAGGGCCCTCTGCACGCCCAGAGGAAGGCCATTTGCGTGCCCCTTTTCACGCCCCTTAAAGGCCTTTCCCCTAGTTATATGGAGGGCCCTTTAGAGGGGCATGGAGAGGGCCCGTGGATAGCCTTTTTATAGGTGAGTCAAGAGCCTTCCTCTGAGTGCATAAGCCACGGGACCTAGGCCCAGAGATTTAAGGTAGGTCTTTATGCACCCAGTAGGCCTTCTATATATTTACTAGACTTTATGTGCACCTAGTAGCTTATATACTATTGAGTAGCCTATATACTACTAAATATAGGATTAAGAAGCTAGTAATATAAAAGAATTAAGTACAACATAGGGTACTAAGAAGTAGCTAGGACTAGGAAGTAGCTACTTTTTAGTAAATTTATTAACTTTAGGTTACCTAGCACCCACCTAGGTGTTATGAACACGCACCCATCGGCTGCTAACTACCGCAGAAGACAACCCCAGGCGGCCACGTCGGAAACCCAGAAGCGTTTCCCCGCCCGAGCCAACAGTGACGCCTCAGATAACCAAGGGTTAGGGTCAGGGACCCACTGACCAGGGTGGACCGACAGGACCGACGAGCGGTCCAGTCGACTACAAGGCTGGACCGCGCAAGTCGACGAGCGGTCCATACGGTCCATCACCAAAGACGGATGAAGAGTCGAATATATATACGGACATGGTCATCACCACAATAGATAGCTCTCATAGAACAGACTCTTCAGTCGTCAATCTAAGTATTCAGTCTTACCAACTGGATAGCCTCACAGCTTCTGATCATACCCTATTCGTGAACAGTGTCTTCGTATACTGCAACTCAGTCACGTGCCGCCTCTGCGCCGCTCTGCTAACATAAACCCTACAGGTTACCTACTGAACCCCATAAAGGTTTAGTGTGATCATAACACAGTGGTCTGCCTATGTCTAGAGGACGGTTTGTGCTAGGGCGCTGAACACGTGGCATTTAGTGATCCGTGCGCCTATCGATAGCACCCCGGGGGCACCTACAGCTAGAATCTTGAGGGGCTGCAGCTTTACTCAATTGACTATTGTCAGCACCACAAACCCTAGCCATCCGACAAGTTACTTAGTTTTAGTTAAGGCAAATACTAAATTAAATAACTAATTTCGGAACCAGGAGGATACCTATGTATGCTAGGAGAAATTACCGTATTAAAAGTACTGCTTGTGTTGGATGCAGTTCTTTCTCTCGGAGCACACATCCGAATAGTGGTACAGCTATCCAGGCATAAGTGCTAGTTATCTGTGACAATTGTGTTATAAACAAAGTAGTCGCGGCCAAGGGCCTCTCTATTTTTCCGAGAAAACACTTACTTGGTCAACAAGAGTGAAACTGCCTGGTGTACTCGTTGCAACGGCAATGAAGACGCCGGGAACGATGTACACGTTACAATGTACTCGCAGGCATTAAGTACACCGACATGCAAATATTGCTAAGCTGAATTCGACTCGTATCTTTTTGTTCCCCTCGAGTTCCTCAATCGAAATCCATTGAAAGATTTGTCACGGCCAACTCACTCAAGCCAAAGCTGGAGAGCCTCAGATACGATGCCCACGTTGTCTTACCGAACGACCTACCAATGGCACTCCAGTCAAGGTGCGCTTGATTACAACCTACCTGTGAGAACCGGAGACGTGTGCTCCAGAGCGGGAACACCATCACCGGGGAGTAGCACTTGTGCCTCAGTTTCACTGAGCGCAAGCCAGTCGTGGGATTCTGCTGAAAGCCGGTCACATTAGTCAATACGTACGTCGTGAATAAACTTTGTTACCCAAGACATCGAGCACAACGAACAAGACACGCTTCAGGTAGAAGAGCAAAAAAGACAGGGATGTGGGACGACGCATGAAGCGAGGCCGAACCGGTGCTTATCGTTGGACAACTATTAGCGACTACCTTCAGAGAGTGGGCAAGTGGTAGTCGTCTAGTCACCATAAAAGCCAGCTAGTGTCTAGAAAAAGTTGTTCGTTAGTGCATTTCTGCGAGTCATTACAGGATGTATGTACAACGGCCTCCCCATGCATATTTACATGGCTTCGGATGCCCTCGTCACAAACATGGGCCTTCATACGGCCCATCCGCCCCAGGCCACCTCAGGCCACCATCACCATGAAGACCATATTAGCTAAGCACCAATGCGTCTCCTGCCTCGCTGACGAAGCGTCCGTAGCTCGACCGCGGGCTTGTGGACCCGACTGGGCCTTCCACGCGACTCGTACCTCTCCCCTTGGCGGTCAGAGCTCAATCCGGCCCGTCGCAATTGTCGCGTGGTCGAATGCTGTCTGCGGAAATCCTCATGGGCGGGATGAGCGTGGTGAGGATGTACACGGCTAGATGATAGACTGTGAGCCCGCAAAGGTGATAACTTTGTGTCGAAGAGGTGTGCCGCAGGCGAGCGTGTATGTTCAGGTTTGGGCGTTGGAGTTTCAGATTCCATCGAGTTCATGGAAGAAAGTTGAGCGTGGGTAATGGATAGGTATTCGCTGTGGGCATCATCATCGACGATTGTAGTTACTAGCGTGTCCTTCCCTTCAGACTCTTCAACATCTGACAAGTCAGATATCGATGTTGATGGAGACTCCGGGTCATCGGACTGCGATGTGATCTCGTCATCGTGAAGAGTGGGCATCGAATCGTGCATGTGCTCGGGCTCCGATTCGGAGAAGGACATTGCCCGCTGGGATGCGTGGGCGTCGTATTGATGTTTGTGTTGAACACGATCCGAGACGGAGACGCCAGAGTCCTCAGATCGAACGGTCATGGAGCGAGTAGGCTTGCCAAGCGAGATGTCGGCGGAGTCGAAGGATTGAGAGTGCTCATTTGTATAGTATGCGTCGTCCTCCTCGGGTTCGTCGAAGAACATGGCTCTATCACAGTCGAAGACGGCAGGATGCGAACTGTCGAGGCTGCTGGTTGGCGACCCTGAGTCGCTGTGCAGAGGGTGTTCCTGAGGCAGGTAGGAGGAGAAGTAGCGGACCAGCGAGTCGAGCGACTTGGTCCGGAAGAGCTGGATGGCATACTGCCATTGCTCGGTGCCGATAAGGGAGGGGTTGCCGATGATCTCGAAGCTAGCATCCTCCAACATGCCTGTCAAGCGGGTTGTTAACGAGGCCCGTCAACCACCTCCTTGCCCTGGTTGCAATCTTGTCTCAGCCCTTACCATTCAATTCCTCCAGACGCAATTTCTTGCGGTCCTCCATCAAATGCTCGAACTCGTCGAGGGAAGAGGCGCGGGTGGAGAGTTCGTAGACATCATGGTGGAATGCCTCGGGGTCCTGGATGGCGGAGGAGACTGTGTTGAAACGGTCGTGTAACGTGGTTGTGAGGTCGTCCTTTTGCAAGCCAAACTTCCAAAAGGGCCAGGCACAGGCAGGATCGTCCATGGTATGCGAGGCCGGGTTGCTGTAGGCTCGGTGCTCCGATGACGCCAGAAAGTAAAGGGAAAGTGGGTATCAAAAAAGGGGGGTATCACGTATCAAGTGCTTGGGTCAGAGGAAATGCGACAAGGACGAAGTCGTATTTGTGCTGAATCGGAGGCTGAGAGAGGAAACCAAAGAGAAAGAGCCGCTTGCTGTGGTTGGTGTTTGCTGACTGAAGGCTTGTGAGATGGTTGAGAGCCATTTAGACGAAGGTGATGGGACAACAAATCATTTTGACTGGTGGTGTGGTTTTCCTTGTTTGTTGGTTTTCCTGGGGTGGCAGAAACACGAATCGAAGTAAAGGTGGTTGTTGAATGGCTGGCTCGGTTGTTTTGGTGATGGGATTACGGACTGCTGTTTCTTGCCTTGTCTTGCCGGAGCGGGTTGAGGGAGTATTGTCGAAAACGGGCGGTCTCGGTGCTCTAGAGTCGGACGTGGGCAGAGTCTTGGTGGAGAGAAGGGGAGAGGGAGCAGCGCAGGGCAGGCTGGACGGGGGTCTGTGGTGGTTTTCTGGCGGTGGCGAGACCAGGAGGCGGGCTGGACTCACCATGACGGACAGGCAGTGGGCGATGGCCAGAACACCCACGAAAAGGAAGGCCGTGGCCCGCCTGGAAGGGGTGGGACCACCCTGGCACACCACTGTCGGACGATTGGCCGTTTCCGGGCCACTCACAACCGCTCCTGGCAGCCTGGTCGCCAGCAGAAGGCGCTAGTGGTGGCACATGCCGCCAATTATGCAGCTTATTTGGCTTGTGCAGTCGAGGTTACATTTCGAGCTGCAGGAGCTGGTGTGTGCAGGACCCGCGCTAGTCCGAGGTGGGCAAAGGGCCCAGATGTCCTTGCCTTGCCGATGAAACCCGGCCTACCCCAACACCAAGACAGAGGCCTGGGGAGAGGATACCCAACAGGGAATCAGGAATGAATACACTGCAAAAATCCGTTATTATTCATTAACCTTCCATGCCAGTCCACAGCATATTGCTCACTTCAAACCCATGCAGTATCCATAATAATGAGTAAGTGAGCGAGCGACTGACAACTGGTCAAGCCTTCCCAAGGCTGTCTACCTACCCGTCAGCCACACCATCTCAACCACAAGCTGACATAACTGACTGACGCCCAACGATCGCCCCCTTCGCTGTCTGTCCTCTGTTTCTCAGGCTGTTCGGGGATGGATGCTGTCCTGACCGATGCGAGGGGCGCGAGGCAATGCGAGATGGCGCAAGCCACCCAATAAACAGTTTCCAATAAGCCAACCAGGCCAGGACCTGCTCAGCCCTGCCATAGCATCAACATCAGCGTCAGCATCACGAACTCGAAGTGGGCCCAGTTGACTGGAAAATGGCCCCCAACAGGCAGACCGATCAGCCATGTTCCTGCCAGCTGCACATCTCGAGAGCCAGCCGGCAGACAGCTGTGGTCCATGTCTGCCTTTCTACACTTTTGAGGCAGGCTCATGCAGGCTTACTCAGGATTGACAGCTCCGGGATTGTGTGCAGTCTGGCAGTCCAGCCAAGTCCACTGAGACTTGTTGTCAGCTGCTCCTGGTCTCCCATGCCTGCCTGCTCCATCCACGCTCATCCTCGTGCCTCACCAGGGCTCATCACGCAGTTGAGTTTCTTGTCTCCTGGCTGGTCACACTGTGGTCCTCTACTGCGTCCTGCTGGCACGGTCTGGTCGAGCTTGTCTCTCCTCGGCCTTGTTGCCATTCTGGACATCGTGCCCGGCACCTGGAGCCTGCATGTCGGCATATCAAGGCTTGTTCGTCGCCAGAGAACCCACCAAAAGCCGTCAGCAACTCCGGAAGACACTTGGACTGCTTCCTCCCAGACCCACCAGGCCGGCCAACAAGCACAACAGCATTCGGATAGAGGGAGGGAGAGGCTTCATCTCCGTCCTCGAAGCCATAGCATCGTGTACTGGAACCCAGCTCACACTTGGCCTACTGCAGGAAGTCGTCTGCCGTCCACATCGTGTTGACTCATGCGGCCTCCCTCACAAGGACTAGGCAGCTGCAAGTCATCTCGTTCCTGCGAGCCCGGCCTCAGGTGCCCTGTTCCAACAAACCCTCCCGCCAGCTAGCTAGCCTTCTACTGCACCTCGTAGTAGGCAGTGTCGCCAGCTGGAGGACCAAGACTCTGCCATTCACCTGTTCCTCCTCTGCTAGGGTCAGTTGAGGCTGAATTGCTAAGCACCCCCCAAGACCCCGGTCACCAGGGCCCGTCCCCCCAGTCTTGTTCTTGCTCAACTGCTCCTCCATATCCCGCATCTGACTCTTTTTCTGAACTGCATTTCCACTATCATTTGCATTGCCAGCAAGCCAGGTGGCCTTCTTCCTTGATTTCTTGTTCCTTGGATTTTCTAGGAATATTCCCTTCCCAAGTCTTTGCCGCCGCATTTAAGTCCTCGTACACCCGCCCGGTCCAAAACCATCCGGTCAACCACCGGAACCAATCCTCGGGAGCACCCGCTACTAGGACCTCACCTTATCTTGAGCTTGGAGCCTGTGCCTGTGCCTGTGCCGGTGCCGACGAGACCCAACGGACAGTCCAAGGAAGGTGTTTTGTGTGTCATAGGCAACCGTCTCTCTGCTCGCCATCGTTTCCCATGCCCTAGGACTAGGCACCCGAGCCGCGCATAACCGCATACGTACCTCCTGACCCATGAGCTTTCCTGCGTGACTCCTCTCCAGCCCGACCTGGTCGCCTCGTCCACATCATCGCCGGCAGCGCCAGTGTCCCAGGCTGCCCGTGGCGAAGCCGGCGAGACCGGGTCGCCCTTCGCCATGAGAAGCTTCCACGTCGAGCCGCCCTCGGAGGTGGCGACAGAGGAGAAGACTGAGCCCTACTCCCAGAGCGAGATCGAGGCCCGCCTCAGGAGCTTCCAGGAGCAGAAGGAGATCAGTGAGGCCATCGCCGCCGAGAACCATGCGATCCACCTGGATGACCTGGCTGTCCCCAAGGATAAAGACATTCGCATCCTCGTACGGCCCCTTACCAGGGCGCGGTCTGTGAGCCCTGGCAATCTCGACAGCTGTGAGTGGCTGCAGTTGACGGCCGAGGTCGCCGAGCCGAAACAGCCTGAGCAGAAGGTCCTCGCCGTCACGCAGACGAGCAGAGACATCAAGTTCTCCGTGCGCATCCCTGGGGAGCAGCTGGAAAATGACACGAGGCCTCCCCTGTGGTGCGAGCTCTACTACGACCCAGCCAGCGACAACCAGATATTCCTCAACCGGTCCGGAATCCCATTGTTCCTGTCCAGGGTATCCCAGCTACCACCTGCCAGCCCGGGCATTGAGTATACCATCAACCCCCATACCACCAAGGCCCTGATCCCGGGGACATGGAGAATCAAGGTCAGGAACATCAACGTCCTTGACTTCAGAATCGTCGAAAAGCGCCCCGCAATCCTGAGGTCTTCCCTGAGCCTGTCGGCATCGAACGAGTCCCTCACCAGCCTGCTCAACTCGTCAGGGAAACGGAGCCTTACGGCCGATGACACCGCGTCCTCCCCTGAGAAGCGACTGCGCGCCGATGAATCCATGGTCCGGAGTGACGCAAGAAATGATGATGGTGTGGTAATGTTTATGAGACCAGGAAGCGCCACCAACCCACTCGTCTTCCCGCTCCCCTCGGGGGAGAAGGGAAAGGAGCTCACCACCACCAACGGCAACCCCCTGCTCGAGCTCGAGGACGGCGATACTGCTGAGATTCCCGGCGCCGAGGTTGACGTTGACCAGTACACGATCAAGAAGATCGGCCCCATCGCGTCGACGAGCCTGAGTGCTGTGGCCATGGGTGAATTCTCCCGCGAACCCGACAGCATCATTACGGTCAAGGTGCTCAAGACCCGGCTGAACCAGAAGGCGCTGGCCACGGCAAAACCACAAGACGCAGAGCGCAACGTCATCCGCCAGGCTGACATCTGGCTGCGCGAGTTTCTCAACCACGAGGTGCTGGACCACAAGTCGATCCCGCGCTTGTTTGGTGGCGACGCGAGGTATCTGTCGCTGTACATGGAGTACATCGACGCCAAGGATCTTTCGGCAAGAGGCACATGGCAAGACCCTCAGACTACCCTGTTCCTTGGAACCCAGCAGGACTCTGTGCGCATCCTCCGAGACGTCGCGGGTGCGCTAGACTACATGCACAGCCGTAATATGGTCCACAACGATATCAAGCCGGGGAACATCCTCTTTAATCGGGAGAGGGGGGCTGTTCTCTGCGACTACGGCATGATTACCGATATCCACGCCAACCAGGAGAGGATAGGCGGCACACCATTCTACATCTGCCCCGAATTTGTCGGCCAGAAGCTCCGCGGCCAGCCTGCCGACGTATGGGCCCTGGGCGTGACGATGTTGTATGTCCTCGGCAAGATCGGTCTCCCGGACGCCCGAGGTAATAAGAATCACCCCCGCCACCTGTACTGGATGATTGCATACGTCAACACGGCACCGCAACATCAGAGGCAACTAGCAAACTTCGACGGGCACACTGCTGCCCAGAAAATGCAGGTCTGGCTCAACGAGATCCACGAGGCGAAGGCGCGCCTGGACCCAAACAACAAAGTCGAGAGGCTCGTTGCGGCCATGTTGGTCCCGAATCCAAAACAGAGGATCACGATGCGCCAGGCCATGCTGGAGCTGTCGCGGATACCGGTGGAGAAGCAAGAATAAGCAGCACCTCGCTGCGACTGAAGATGGACATTTACGGGACAGATATGTTATTGGTAAACACGGGGAAAGGTCTCGTTTAACAGTTTCTGGTGTTCTTGGGCACCGAGTCTCGGGAGAGGCCAAGATTACCAAGGACGAATGGTGAGTAAATTTCAATACGATCCCAACTTTGCCGTTCGTAACGACAATCACATGTCCACGCTAAACGTGTATGCCGTCCCCAACATCTCTATCACGCCGTTCATTTATTGATTTCTCTTGTTGGACGTCTGACTGACTGACGACCGACTGATCAGATGCCACGATTATGCAACGCGGGAAAGGTTTCCAATTTCAGTCAATGATCTGATGGTGGCACTGCCAGCAGTATCAGGTTTCATCCTCAGTACAAGTTGGCCCCCATGGCGCAGGGCCACCCCGACACGGCTGGCATGGAGACAAAAGCCTGGCTTGTCATCCAAGGCTTGCGTTGGTGTTGGAGGGTGGACCCCGGTGCCGTGGTTTTATGAATTGCGAAAGACTCGATTTTATGCTCTGCCACAAGGAATACGGTATTGTGGCACTGGCAGGCCTGGCATTAAGGCTTGCATAGAGGGGGATGTCGTGCATAAGTCATTAGATTCTTTCGAAGGGGGAAAGATTGCTGCACACAGAAAGTCATACATCTCAGGCATGGCCAACCTAGCTCTTGCGACACTTTAACTCAACAATGATACCCATCAGGCTAGTTCCTGTTTATCACATGTCTCTGATCAGCCCCCTGACGCATATGTCTACCTTGAAAACTCGAAGGGACGGACCCCACTGCCCAGAGCAGATGATGGCCTGTAGACATGGCCCCCCCAAAAAAAACCTCTTCCCCTCGGAGTAACAAGCGGGAAGAGACTTTGCTTCCATTATATCGTATTGATGCGTAGAACTAGGTACTTGAACTCCCAGGCCAATCCCTCGCAAGACTGCACCCCATCAGGATGTCTGGATCCACTGGTCCAGCCTGATATTCTTGATGATAGTCGAGAACCCATGCTGCCTCCCCTTCATACACTTATCCCTCTTCTTCCCAGTCACGTCCTTCGTGTCATTCTGCCTGTCATTATCCGGGTCCTCCCCCTTGGGGTACTCGACGTTGAACACGGGCTTCCCCTGCCTCACAAACGGCAAAAACTGCTCCTCGTCGCCGTACTGAATCGCCTGCTCGTTGACGCACCACTGCATCTGGTCCACCACGCGGGGCACAATGTCCCCCGCGTTCTTGAGCCCGACCGACAGGCCCCTCGCGTGTGCCTCGCCGGCGAGCCACAGCACGTACTCGACAGCGTCCTTCTTGCCCAGCCCCAGCCCGTTCCTGTTGTCCCACGCGTCCACGTTGTCCGGGTCCACGCCGTCGAACCCCTTGGCGACCGCCAGGTCCAGCCGCGCCTGCATAATCCCGCGGACATTGTCCGACCCCGTGGCCAGCCACTTCTCCCCCTCCCAGTCGTCCATCTTGCGGCCCAGGTCCTCGCGCCGGAAGCGGGCCGCGTCGGGCCGCCAGTCCTCGTATGTGCCCGCCGAGAAGTACGCAACGACCTTGCGGCCCCGCTGGTGCAGCGCGGCCACGTCGGCGGCGGTGTTGTCGAAGAGGTCGATGATCCAGACCTCCTGGTCCTCGATGGTGTGGTCGAGCCTCACGCGGTGGTGGAGGACGTAGTTCCATGTTGTGTGTACCGCCGGCTGCCAGAGGGGCTGTTGGAAGAACCCCGGGGGCCGGGGAGGGAGGGGCGGTGCCGACATCTTTTGAATATATAACTTATATATACATAAGTTATATATAAGTTATATATTTATAAGTTATATATAAGTTATATATTTTAGTGGTGGTGGTGTTGGGTGAGTGTGTTGAGAAAGAGAAGATGCGATGTGGTTTTCAGAGATCAATTAGACCTCGGGCGCAAGAGTGGGGGGGGGGGGGAAAAATCAAGTTATAGTAGTCCAGTATGGACGAGGCGAGGTTAAGGTGAGGTCTAAGCCATTAGTGGCTGTGCTATACGAGCTACGCCGCCTGCCTGTGCACATTTGCCGGCTGAGCCGGACAGACATGGATTGTTCCCCGGGGCCAGGTATCGTGTACCACGACATTTTGATAATAATAGCGATGCCTTGGTGTTGAAACGATATCATCGGGGGGTATTCTCTTGTAACAATGCTTTTGTGGTGGCGTCATCTTGTAACACCTTTGTCGAACTCAAACTTTTCTATCCTTCTTTGATGGTCGAACCACAGCGACGGCTGCCCTCTTCTTCGTGCTTTTTGGGGGCGACGATGGCGTGGGAGACGGTGGCAGGGCAGAGGAAGCCACGGGAACACTTGGTGGAAGGGGTGGCAGCGAAGAATCTCCGTCTTCCCATATTAGGATTGAAATGGGACTACCGATATCTGGTAGTTGCTCTTCATCACCCAATGGCAGTATCGCGCCCCGGGACTCGCGAAGGAACTGCTTGAAGCGTGCCAGAAGCCAGGCACAGCCCTTGATGAAGGCGGACATTGTCGATCTAGGATATAGACAGGAGGGATGAGAACATTGAAACCTTGCACTGAGTGCCAGTTCCATCCACAGCGGACAGGTAGAGTTAGTCCGGATTGCGCCCCCCCCCCCCGGGAACAAAAAACCCGTGCGCCTTCCTCACTGGTGGAGGGGGCTTTTGCGGCCACGAAAGCATCACTTTACCCGCGATTCATGATCGAGGATAGCAATTCTCTGTAGCGGAGTGACTTCTCTGGTTCCGAATTATTGGGGTTGTCAGACTCTCCACGGTGTGTTCTGGAACCGGGTTGTCGAGACGGTGATGGACGGCGTCCAAGACAGAAGGGCAGACGCCTCGGGAGTAGACAACTTCATCGTGGTTGGTGGTTGTGCAAAGCCCGGCGATGAGAGATGTCCTGGTGAGTCAATGGAATGATACTGGTACACAGGTTAACCATACTGCCATTTGCTAGCGGATGGCTCTTTGAGTGTGCCCCGGAGAAGGCCAGGGCCCAAAATCCTACCATGTCGCGGAGGTGGTCCTACCGGAACGTCTGCAGGATTCCCATTGGCGGACAGCAGGAACAGGAAGATGACACCGTCCTGCCTGAGACCGAGCCGACTGAAAGCCAGGAGAAGATGCAGTCTGACTCTGACAGGCAGCTTGTGGATGTCGAAGAGAGCGAGGCTAACTTAGATAAAGACGAGGACGCGAAGATAGAAGATGATTACTAGAATCCCCGGTCACGACAGCCGACCCCAGGAGCAGACTGTAGAAACATAATTACTAGCGGATCGGGGCTGTCTTGTCGAAGAAGGACTGGTGCGTTGCCTGGTATTCGGCTTTCGTACGTGATTTCAGATCTCGACGAGAAGGGTTCTCGGGTACGAGCTTTTGCAGTCGGGAAATCTGTCGGGCTTTTCACTTTCTGTCCACGGCAAGGCCCATACCTGTAGATGTGGATTCTCAGGCAGTGGGAAGAGGATAGCTTGGGGTCTAGCTTGCCCTCAACCCAAAATCGGCTGCTCAAGTAGAGCATGAGCCTGAACGCGGTAGACTGAGCAAGGAAACACACTCTTGGCACATCTGTAAATGCTCTCTGTTAACAATCGCCCACTTTTGGTTACCCATTTTGCTTGATAATAGCTCCAAGAAACGAGTTAATTACTAAAAGGTATTAAAAGGTTAAGATCATAGCTAACATGATATCCTCAAGCTTATTATAAGCTTAGATTGGGGTAATATAGTAAATAAACCTTAGAATTATTAAAATCTTAGGAAGTATATAATCTTTCTTATAAGCTAATCCAGCCTTCTCTTATATATAATATATATATATGCATATATATTACTTAACCTGTTATATAAACTTTAATAATGGCTTTAGCTTTAGAATTTATAGACATTCAATAAAAGTATTCTCCTAAGTAACATACACCCCCTTATTTATTACAAGATAATTAGTCTTGTTTCTGAGCTATCTTAGAGGCGCTGGGAATCCCTGTGCTAAATAATAGCTCTAGAATAAATTGGTATACCACCTGTATTTTGGGATCAGTGTTACAGGTAGGCTCATATTAGTGATGGCTTCCATCTTAGGAACTTTTGTTCTTCATCTGCGCAACGACCAACATCATTTATTTTTGGGACATCTCAAGCCAAAAAGACACCGGCTTCAGTTGACTGGTCTAGGCTCGAACTGTTTAGAGCAAATATTCACTATTTCATAATCAGCAGACTACCAACACATCACATCCTGGAGTCTGAGTCACTCATTCAGATGAAAGCAGCTCGAGAGACATTCAGCAGGAGTAGATGACCGTCTTGCGTCTCATCACACCGGCTCACCACCCTCCCATATTGTCATATCAACTCACTATCCTTCTTTCTCGTAACAGAAATTTACTCTCCTTCCTTCCCATCACGCCGGCTCACACCCTTCCATCTCGTCATATCAACTCACTGCCCTTCTTTGTTGTCATAGCAGTTCCCTTTGCTTCCTCTTCTCACAGTAAGTCACCATTATCCCTTCGTGTCACAACAACTCACCCTCCTCCTTTCTCATCATAAAACCCCCCCTTCCTCACAACTCACTCTCCTCCTTATTCATCATAAAATCTCCCCCTTCTCATCTCTTTCTACCAATGCTGACAACGGACAGCAGCAATTCTTCGTCGCTAACCTGACAAGCAGCTCCCAGATCATATCCACATTCGGAACACATCATCCCCGAGGTCGACTTCTGCGCGGCAGCGGGGAATCAAACTTCTTGGACGCCGTCCAATGCCGAGGTGGTAACACGATGGATCCACGTCGAAGCCGTGGCAGCAATCCAAGTGATTATCCCCAACAGCAACCAAAGAACCCTCAAATATCAACCTCGGCTTCTCAACCTCGCCCAAACACAGGCCTCATAATAGAGCCTCAGCCAGTCAACGCCACCAACCCCAGTATCATGTTCGGGCTTACGCAAGCTCCACTTCCGGCAAACACTCCGAACCAAGATCAACGACCGAGGGCAGTCGTTTTCATAGGGAACTACAACGCACCTCGAGATATACCGCGGAAGGTGAGAGGTGAGCAGCTGTTTACACAGGCTTTAGCAGGTGAGAGGGGTTGGGCTTTCAAGTTCCTCACTTTCACTGGAAGCAACGGGGCTTCCAAGCACTGGGTCTGGGTGGTGGTTCCTGCCGGAGGCATTACCAAACGTGGCTGGGTCCCAAAGGGGTCACGGAGGCCCGGTGAGCCAGCGTAACTCTATTCCCATCAACATCCCACCAAAGACGATACACCAAGCACCTCCTCAGAAGGCCACCTCCCAGCAGATAAGTACGGTGCTATATCAAACGCTACAAGGTATTTGGGACGGGATCCATAACAACTGTGATACTTTCCTCGCACGTTTAGCCTCCCAAGAGGACATCACTCTTGCAATGAAGACGATATACGGCCCGGGTGGTAGCGGATATGCCGACCTACTTTATAGGTCCATTTCAACCCAGCTCCGCAGTATTATGGGTAACGGCAAGTCCGATCCGAGGGAGTTTTTGAACCCGAACCGTAGTATTTAATAGGTTACTAAATCATAGCCAGGCGATAATTGTGCAGTCATCAACCTCATGATTTCGGACGGCGTCCAACACGGTATCAAGAGGATGGTCAATTCGCCACCGCGCAATGACCTGGCCCCAACAATTGTTTGCTTAGTGCAAATAGACATGCTGGAATTATCACGAGCACGAATACAGAGCTCCAGTCCAAGAACAGCTTGAGGTACCAGGTTGCAAGAACAGCAAAGAATAATGTGGGCGGCCCACTTTCCGCCCCCCCCCCCTGATTCGGCCCCCCTTTCCCGCCCAGACACCCATAATTCAAACCATAAAATTATATGCAACTTAAATTCTAAAGATAAACCATTTATAATATATAACGTAGTTTACCAGTAAGTAGATTAATTTTACAATATTTACTAACTTCTATTAACCCTAGCACCTACTTAAGGCTAAATAATTAATAAAAGTTAGCACTAATCAATACTAACTAATACAAAGTACCAGGAAGTAGCCAGGACTAGGAAGTAGCTATTTTTCAGCAAATTCATTAACTTTACGCTACTCTAGCACCCTCTTAAGGTTAAATAAATAATGAAAGTTAGTACTAATTAGTACTAACTATACTTCATTATTTAAATATAATTTAAGTTTATAAATTTAAACTAATTGAAGTAGATATAATACTAGTCTAAAGAGGGTAACTTTTAATATAAAACATATACTTTATACTAAATAATACTAACTTTACTATTAAAACTTTTGTTTACTATAGATTACTAATATAAATATGTTTATACTAATTAATGATAATTAGGCTGGATTTATTATTATTTACTTAGAATATAGCTTACTAAATATTTTGTATTATTTTATAAGTTCTTATAATATATTTAATCTTACAATAGTTACTATGTTATTATTTACTTAGTTTCCTATAAACTAAATTCCTAACATTACAAGCTATTTTACTAGGTAAGTAGTTTGTTTTTATTTTTAATAATTATTACTAGAGATTCCTTAATAT
>NQMI01000113.1:0-14035 GCA_002270565.1 Stenocarpella maydis
TTAAATAAAATATAGTTATAATAATTTATAGAAATAAAAATAAATATCAAGTAAAATTAATAAGTTAATTAAATAATACTTTTATAACTTTAAATTTAATATCTTAAAGAATTATTAAAATATTAAAAGACAAATATATTCATAAATTTACTTTCCTTCCTCTATTTAAATACATTTAATTTGTTATATTTATATCTTTATATTAAGTTTATATTTTTTTAAGTCATATTTATTATATTTATTATCCATTTTCTATTTCTATACTTAAAGATTAAAAACAGTATTAAAATTATATAAAGCTAGTTTAAATAAATATATATATATATTTATATATTTATATACTTGTATATCTGTATACTTATATACTTATATACTTATATACTTATATACTTGAGTATACAAGTATATAGATATACAAGTATATAAGGCCGGCCTGAGTAAATATTTGTATACTTGTATACTCAGTTATACATTTGTATACTTGAGTGTTAGAACTCTGTACATTTTACTAATATAGATATTATAATATTTAATAGCTATAATATATAAAAGGTATATAATAATATATTAATAAAGATAATATTATTACCATTATAATATTACTTAAACTTTACTGTCTTATAACTTTAATCTCTTTTTAAGCGAAGTATTTTATACTTACTCTTAATATCTATATATATATATAAATATACTTATCACAGTATTTAGCTTTTTATATTAATTAAAATATATAACAATTATGGTTGAGGTTATTCAGCTTATTATATAATTAATCTTGTTAACATCATAGAGATTATTCCTTAGGATCTTATAATTATTATTACATTATAAAATAATTAAGATAATACGTAATAATGTCTAAATCTTTATAACTAACTCTTTAATAATTATGTAACCATTTAAGTATAATTTTAATCTTAATTAAATATTAATGAAATATTATATCTAATATCTATTAAAAAGCTTAATATTATATAATATTAATAAAAGGTTAACTATATCTTTTATATCTTTATATTACATTAGAAATTATTAAATATCTTAATTAATAATATATATAAAGTATTTACGTTTTAATTAAATTAAGTTTATATATCTTCAAATTTAAAATATTATAACCATATTATTATATTACCACATATTATAGTATAGTTTAATAAATATGGAAGATCTCAATTATTATAGTTATGCTTCTAAGTTTTATATTTTTTGTTCTAACTTTCTAAATAGCTTAAATAAATAATAGTAATTTACCGTATTAAAATATAAAATACGTATTATTATTGTTAAATTCGAATGTCTTAAAGAGTTAATAAAGTAAAGAACTATAATAATAATGTAAAATTTAAAGATATAACCAGCACTAGAAAGAGCTGTCTTATATAAACCTTAATACTTTCTAGCCCTACTATATCTACCCTAATACCGCTAAGTTTCTAGAATTAATCAAAAATAAGAAACTAAGTATAGTTAGCACTAATTAGCACTAATTCTAATTAAATATGCAGCCTTAAGGGGGTGTTAAGGCAGTAAAACCGTAATGAATTTACTTTACACTAGCTATTTCCTAGTCCTGGCTACTTGTTAATATCCTATATTACTAATTATAATAATTATTCATTAAATAATAAAAGATATATAAAGAATGATAAATACGTTTTAATCTTTTATAAGAAAAGTAAATTTATATTTTTAAGGGTATTAATATAATGCTTATTAAATATTAAAAGTCTGAAATAATTTAAATATAGCTTAGGGAAGAACTCCAGAATAAAATTCTTAAATAATAATTAAAAAAGCAAAAAGAAAGTTATCAGCTAAGAAACTTAACACTAATATTAAATAAAGTCTAAAATAAACTAACCCGATAATATTATAATAATTATAATAAAACTAAATATAATATGAAACTGTATAAAAAAGATAAAAAAAAATTTAATTAATTACATTATAGGAAAATAAGCTCAATTACTACTAATCAACATAAGTATATATTTATTAATAATTGATATTAAAGTTAGATCTTAACATTAAATTTAAGACTAATTAATTAAGATATGAATAATTTATTGATTTAAGCTTTCTTTAATTAATTATATTATGAAGTTTAATTTCTTAATTCTCTCTAAAATAGCTCGTTTACATTAATGTTCATAGTAATCAAGATGTTTATAGGGGGTATATAAATAATAGTATATTAGATCAATGTTTAAGTAATTCGGTGTAGTGTTCTTTAGAAGCTGATATTATGCTTATAAAGTATTGAGAGGACTTAATTGAGCATTAAAGTTTATTTGAACGAAAGTACTTCACATTAAGAAACCTTGTGTTAATTAAAAGATAAAAGGGGAAGTGATTAATTAGTAAAATACCTAGTAATAATAAGGATTTAGTTTATAGTAAACTACTAAAAAGTAT
Organism: Stenocarpella maydis; assembly: GCA_002270565.1. NCBI lineage: Eukaryota > Fungi > Ascomycota > Sordariomycetes > Diaporthales > Diaporthaceae > Stenocarpella > Stenocarpella maydis. The sequence continues at coordinate 2,419 of NQMI01000113.1, forward strand.
AAATAATAATGTTTATAAAACAGTATAATATAAGAACCTTATAAAGGAATATAAGTCAGTTTAATAAGCTAAATTTTGAGTGAATAATAATAAATATGTTAAGTAGTATTAAATGGTAAAATAAATATAATATATAGTTTATAATAGATTAAGATTTAGAGTGAAGTTAGTATTCTATTTAGTATAAGGTTCTATTTTCTTTGCTAAGTTACTCTCTTTAGATTTATACTATACTTATATCAAATGCTTTAAATTTAAATATTAGTCGGATTTAAGGATTGAGTATCATTAGTACTAAATAGAATAATCTTATTACCTAACCTTAGCCCTAGCAATACTAGTAGCTAAAGTTATGAATTTACTGAAAACTAGATTACTTCCTTAGTCCTAGATACTTCCTGTACCTATATTAACGTTGTATATTATAATATAAGACTACCTATATATATATAAAATGTTAAGACGCTATTATATGTATATGTAAATTTGTTATTAATATAATTATAGTTTTCATGTAAAAGGGCAATATGGTTTAAAAGATTTATTTGTATTTAATTTTACAGACTTAGATATATATAGTAAGTGATAATTAATTTGGGATTTATTTTTATTTTGGATTAACATTTATTATTTCTATTAAGCCGAAAGAATTGATATTTTAAGGAAATTAAGTAAGGTTTTCACTTGTTAAAATTTAACATACTAATTATTTTCAGGTGTTTTAAATCTTTATAAAAAGTAATATTTACCATTAATATTAAATAAAACGAATTTAGAATTAAGTATATAAAGTTGAAGGAAATTAGATAAACAAGGCTTTGTTCACAAATTATAAGATATTAAATCTAAGATTGAGAAAATAAAGTTTAAATATAAAAATAGCTTAATTATAAAATCAAATACATGAAGTCTTAAAGGATAAAACGAATGAAATTAAAATAAATAAATTATTAAAAGATGAAGGACTGATCTAAGTTCAAGATTAAACAAATAAAGTTTTAAAAAATAACAAACATTCTAGTTTTAAGATTAAGTCAATAAAGGTTTAAAATAAAAAACAGTAAAATTCTACAAAGTAAGTAGATAAAGTATATAAATTTAACTAATTGATATTTTATAAATAAATAAACAGTCTAATTATAAGACTAACTAAATCAGGATCAAAGAATTAAGTATATAAAGTTCAAAAACGTTATAGAAAGAGTAAAATAATATAATTAAATAAATAAAGTTTAAAAATACCATTAGTGTTCCTAAGACCTAGGGTTAGGGATTATATTAAATAGTTTCTTAGTCTTTTATAGTTTTTTAGTTCTTTATTTTCATAGTTTATATATATATTTAGTTCCAAAACGTTTGAGTCTATTAAGTTACTAATTCATGAAGTTTATAGCCTTTTGAATTTTCAGCTTTTTAATTAACTAATATCTTAATTAATTAGGTTATTAGTTTGTTAATTTAATAGTTTATTTATTTTCTTAATTCTCCAAACTTTAGTATTTCAATCTTTCATTTCTTTCAAGATTTATTGTGTTAAGTTTTTAACCATTTAATGTGTTTATTAATTTATTAATTTATTAATATATTAATTTATTTATTCATTTCTCTATTTATTTATTTATTTATTTACTTATTTATTTATTTATTTTTTATTATTTATTTATTTATTTATTTTTTTATTTATTTATTTATTTATTTATTATTTATTGATTTATTATTATTTTATTTATTTTATTGTATTTTTTTTATTTATTTATTTATTTATTTATTTATTAGTTAGTTAGTTTATTTATTATTATTTATTTATTTATTAAGACTTACAAGGAATAAATATGAATATGTTTGTTATGGTTGGAATCAGGAGAAATTTTTTGAATATTAACAATACATTGGTAATGAATGTTAAAAAAAGCATGATTAAGGTCTTCTATATATTCTAAAGTATTCAATATATAAATTATAATAATAACTATGAGTCTTATTTTTTATAGAGAATTATTAAGCTATATATATATATATTATCTCTTTCTATGGTTATGTATAATATGTAATATTACTTAAAATTATAGGTATTATAATAGTTTTATTTTATTTTAGTTAGTTAATTTATAAATATATTTTAAAAATATTAAATGATATTTAATTAGGTATAAAAAACTAAGAAAGATTCTTTATAAAATAAAAATTTTAATATTAATTATAAAATAATTAATTAATAAAATTAATTAAAATAAGTTTAGCATTATTTAAAGTTAAAATATTTTATTACTTTTTATGATTCTTTTATAATTATTTATTCTTAATTTACCTTTTAGTTAGTTTTATGAGTATTAAAATTGTATCATATCCCTGTCTAAATAAGTTATAAATATATTAGGTCTATCTACTTAGCAGGACTGATTTGTTAGTGATTGCATATAAAGAACATTAGTTTGTAGCGAGCCTGTTTAGTAACGGCTTAGGATACCCTAGATTTGGGGCCACGCATATGATTAACCTCCCAGGGCCGATATTCGCCAAAACGTAATAAGGCTTAGAGCAATATGGCTCCGCCAAGGTCTCCACTCACACCGCCACGTTACCTCCGCCAAAAGCTTATTTTGCCTCAACCCATGCATGGAATCCTGGCCTGCGGCTGACACTTTTATTCCTAGATCTCCGCCGTGGTTTTAATCAGTCCCGCGGCTACCTGCGCCAATGAGACATGTTGCTGAGAAATTGCTACAAAAGTTACCGTTTTTCGGATGTGGGGGAGGCTAGGAGAGGCGGGGGGGAGTTGTTCGGTGGGTCAAACAATGAAAGCCCGTCGGATTTGTATTGTAGACCGCCCATTCACGACCGCCTGTGGATCGGTGATTGCTGGCTATCATTCTGTGTCCATGACACGAGTTCGAATTCGGCTGCGAGTCAAGACGGCGGAAAGAAACTCCAAGAAAGGATGCGTCGAGCTCTCCAGGTAAGCGGGGCTGTACAGCTTCGCTATGGCAAGTGTCAAGAGGATCCTATCAGATCGACGCGTGGAAGGGTCTTTGATAAAATAGACTTATGTTTATTGTAGAGACCACATAATCCATAGAAAATGTATATATCAGACATTCCATCCTCATCATTGATCTTTGACAGCAAGATCATCTCCAAAGCACAGTACACTCGTAAATAATAACTTCAAGACATATTCCAATCCACCAAAATGGGCTCCGTTGAGACAGCACCTATCTCGGTTTTCGACCCTTCGGAAGCCATGAGGAAGTTCACAACTTCTTTCCCGGCTCCGCTAAAATATGGGGGTTCCCTCGATGACTGGAAATATGAGGACCTTACCCGCACTATTGGGAGGGTCTATCCTGAAGTCGACTTGGCTGAGGTACTTGCCTCTCCCAAGGCTGACGTTTTGCTGAGAGACCTTGCTATCCTTGGTGAGTAGACATCAAATCTAAATATCTCAGCATGACGGCGTCTAACAACACGGTAATATAGTCGCCGAGCGTGGGGTGATAGTTTTCAAGAACCAAAAGAACCTCACACCCGAGCAGCAGAAGTACTTCACCAACCGTCTCGGCGAGCTCACTGGCAAGCCCAAGGATTCGGGTGTCCACATCCACCCCATCAACCACACGACCGCCAAAGATGGCACCGTTGACAAGGAGATTTCCACCATTGCGCGGAACCCAAAGAACATGCTGTCCAAGCAGACTGGCGTGGTAGGCGGAAAGTCGTCCATCAAGAAGCAGAGCGTGGCCGACGGGTGGCACTCTGATATTGCCTTTGAGCGCGTCGCCTCGGACTACACCACGCTCAAGATGGGAGTGCGCCCCCCGACCGGAGGCGACACCGTCTTTGCCAGCGGCTACGAGATCTACGATCGCCTGTCGCCGCCCTTCCGCGCCTGGCTCGAGACCCTGACGGGCCGCTTCTCGCCCGTCGGTTACGAGCCCGACCCGGCCGTCGCCGACAACTACAGCTTCCCTCGCGGCCACCCGCTCAACATCGACCAGTCCCTCACCGCGGAGCACCCTATGATCCGCACCAACCCCGTCACGGGCTGGAAGTGCGTCTTTGGCGTCGGACACCACCTCCAGGAGGTCAACGGCCTCGCCCCTGCCGAGAGCAAGTGGATCGAGACGTTCCTGTCTGATATGATCACCAACAACCACGACCTGCAGTGCCGTGTCAAGTGGGATGTGGATGACCTGGCTGTGTTTGACAACCGGTCCTTGTCTCACACCGCCACGTACGACTACACCGAGGCTCGTGTCTGCTACAGGGTCGTGGCAGTTGGTGAGCCACCTGCGCTGGACCCCAGGTCGGTCTCCCGCAGCGATGCCCTCGATCTTTAAATAACGCCCAGGAGTGACCAGATCAGAGGTGTCGAGCGTATAGATTGGGTCCTTTTTTCCTATTTCTATTTCGCAGAAATATATCAATCCAGTGGTTCAGGTGGAGGATACTTAGCATGTGGCGCTTGCAAATGATGTCGAAAATAAATATCAAGATTACGCTTTTATCCAGGATTTGAAGACTGCGTGACGTAGCCCGCCTAAAACTTTCATGCTATAACATTATGTAGGAAAAGACAGATCAATCTAACTTGAAACTCTTCTATCTTACAACAATACTCTCAGACGGACTTTATCGGGTTGTTTCGTAGAGACCGCTTGTCTGTTTGCTTTTGCCGGTCAAGTGAAGAGACCTGAGAAGAAATCGATGGGAAACTATGAGACCCAGCGGCAGGCCGTGATCTCTAGCTTTACTTTTGAAAACTGATAAATGATTATCTGTATAATTTCATCTGGTTTACACGACCGGGTATGATTTGAAGGACCACCGCTTTTTCCACGCCTTCCTTCTCATGAAGGACGACCTGCAGCTCTTCTTCTTTTGAAAAAAAAAAAAAAGGAAAAAGGGAGGGGGTATTGTGATCATATTATAAACCTTCTCCTCATGATATTTAGCATTAAAGACACGAGTTCAATTGGTCTTGCTATGGCCGCAGCCTAGCCATTTTATTGGAATATGCGCCCCAATATTAGGAATTAGGCGGTTAACCTGACCGTAAAAGGGGTCGACGGCGTGCCTTAATCCAAGACTCAGGCCATTTGTTACATATATCGCCAGCGGCTGCTAGCCATCCTATTAGTGTTATGAACCTGCATCCATCAGCTAATAACTACCGCAGAAGACAACCCCAGACGGCTATATTGGAAACCCAGAAGCATTTCCCCACCCGAGCCAATAGTAATGCCTCAGACAGCTAGGGTTAGGGTCATGGACCCACTAACCAGGTTAAATTAATAAAACCAATAAGCAGTCAAGTTAATTATAAGGCTAAACAGCATAAGTTAATAAATAGTTCATATAGTCCATTACTAAAGTGTAATGATCAGAGGGCTTCCAAGTTCATTAAACCTAAGAAGATCAAGGGTTTATATTCGGAATATATTATTAGGCGGTTGTTAAGCAATATTATTAGTTAATAATAATTACTAGCTATAAGGCTATCTAATGCTAGGATTAAATACTTAGATTAACGACTGAAGAGTCTGTTTTATAAAAGCTATCTACTATAGTGATAACTATATCTCATATATATATTCCAACTCTTTAGTAGCTTATAGGCTTGTATTCTAAGCCATCAATCCATAATACAAGGCTTAATACCTTATCCTGCAAGCGGGCTCGCATAGCTTGCAATTAAGCATTGCAATCTAGATCCTAACCCTTAGTACGGCTGGTTGTTACTAGCCCATTAGGTATTTGGCTAGCTTAGGGATTACCCCGCTAAGGTCCAGGGTGCTTTTTATAGTAGTTAGCTGCTAACACCGGGTGGTTTATACTACTATCTCCCTCCTTATATCCTTTATCCTTAAAGGTGTTCTGTAAGTAATTTTCCATTTATTATGTTTTTCATTTATGCCTTTCTAATCCATTATATCATCCAGAATCAGAGATTCTCGGGTCTCTAAGTTATCCTATTATTCCAAAAAGCTTAAACAACGTGATTTCCTGTTATTCGCTATTCTATAGGATGCTATCATAATGCATCCTTATTCTTCTTATATAGCGCAGGGCATCAAGTCTTATGAGGTTTTAGAGAGGGTTTCCAATTATTATAGCGAGTGCATCTAGTAGTCTGAGAATTTGTGCTATAAAATAGCATTCAGTTCAGCGTGTGTGTATTTCGGCAGGGTCGCAGTATGGTGCTCTGAGGCGAATTGGGACGATTGACAATGGTCTGGACAACTTTGTATTGAATTAAGTTGGGCTTCTGTAAGCCCTCCTTATATACCCTCCGACGTCGTCTCACCCCTGGGCACGCTGCGGTAGGCTCTGGTGCAAATTTGCAAATGCCGGAAAATTCGCCCTTCCAACACACCATCTTTGGTTCCAAGCAACTAGCCAACCATAGCCCTAGCAATACTCAAATTAAGTATATATAAACTTTAGAAATAAAGCTATCTAATGAACCAAGTTATATACTTTTTGGATAGGAAATAGGGGTAATGTAGAGGTCTAAATTGAGGTATAAATATAGACCAAAATAATCGACTTATGGCTACCAAACTTATCTTGCATCGCGCACGCAATGGGCGTACTTAGCGAAAATCACCTGACTCGCAAGTCTAGAGTAACTCCTTGCAAGAAGTCTAGGGTAACTGCTTGCACGAAGTCTAGGGTAACTCCTTACACGAAGTACCAACGCCCTGCTAAGCGGTTCCATTTAACACCCCTTCTATTAAAGATATAGGCCTAATAGGCCTATAGCATTTAACCCTTACTCTTAAAATGGAAACATAAGAGAGAAATATAAGTAAAGAAAAGCCCCCNCTATTAGCCCTCTTCTAATTCACTAACTCTGCCAGACCTAATAGGCCTAGAAACACCTGAAATTTAGGTGCTGGAAGGGCTTTTATAAGCCCGTCTACTACCATTTTACTGGTCTTAAGGTATTTGACTTTAAGAGTCCCCTTCTAAACTTTAGTATGTAGGTAGTGGTACTTAAGAAGCATATGCTTAGTTCATTGATAGTGTAAAGGGTCCTTAGTAGTGGAGATAGCGCCCGTATTATCTCTATAGAGAATTGTTAGCCTAGAAATAGGCCTATTTAGTTTTATATAAAGCCCTTGAAGCCACTAGATTTCCTAAGTAGCCTCTATAAGCCCTATAAATTCAGCTTTTAGCATTAATAATGCTATAGTGCTTCCTCACTTTAATTTCCAGGAAATGGGCCCTCCTCCTAGGGTAAATATATACCTATATGTTGATTTAGAGGAGGCCTTATCCCCAGTATAGTCGCTATTAGAATAGCCTATAGGCTCTAGGAGAGAGCTCTATAGGGAGTCTTTAAGACCCCTAGCAGAATACCTAATAGCAAGATGTTAATGGCTATTTAGGTACCTAAATAGGTTCTATGCAGCTACTAAATGCTGAGATTTAGATGCTTAGAAGGCTCTGGCTAGCTACTGGATTAGGAAGCTAATATTAGGCCTAGTTTGGGTAACTAAATATATAGTGGTACCTACTATAGCCTGAAAGCGCTTATGTTGAATTCAGTCGAGTATAGGCCCTTTAATAGGGCCTAAGTTGATTAAGTTTGGCTGGAGAGGAATTAAGATAGGCCTAGAACCCTTTAAGTTAAAGGTTCTAATAGCTTCCTTAATATACTGGCTCTAGGAGAGCCATAGGGTTTGATTAGGGCGGTCCCTAATGATTTAAACACCTAGAAAGAAGCTTATAGGGCCCCTATCTTCTATAGCATATGCCTTATGGATTTAGCGTTTTAGGGCCTGAATTTTAGAGATTCCAGGCCCTATTATTAGGCAGTTGTTAATATAGGATACTATAAATAGGCCTGATGCCCTTCTATAGAAGACAGCAGAGTCTAAGAGTAGCGGTTTGAAGCCTAGACCTTTCAAAAGGTTAATAACTATCTATTGCCACTCCCTGGGGGCCTGCTTTGGGCTGTATAGAGCTTTATTTAGCTGAATTATCTGCTAAGTAGAGGGGTTATAGCTAGCTCTAGCTCATAGCTGTTGAATTTAGCTATTGGTTTGGGCTACAAATTCTTTAAACCCTTTTAGAAGCTCCATAAAGACCTATTCTTTGAGCGTACTATTTAGGAAGGCATCTATAAAATCAATCTACTTAATTTCCTAGTTAAGAAGAGCAGCTAGTGCTAGTAGTACCCTTCAGGTGAGAGGGCTAGAGGTTGAGGCGAAGGTCTCAGTAAAATCTACCCCTTTCCTCTGTTGGAACTCTCTAATTACTAATTGGGCTTTAAATTTAAAGACCCTATTATTCTTGTCCTTTTTCTCTTGTAGGACTAGTTGACTAGTTATAGGCTTTTAACCTTCTGGAAGCTGATTTAATGGCTAAAATTTAAGGGTATTTTGCAAAATTAATTGCTTAAATTCGCTGTAGATCGCCTGTGGCCATTTAGCCCTATTAGGGCTTTTTAGCACCTGTTTCCAGGTCTGGGGGGCTGCAGCGTTTGTAGTACTAAACGCTATTTGGCGTGCTCTTTTGAAAATAGAGTAGACGATCTGTTTGGCGTATGATAGGTCCATTTCTTCAGGTAGAGTTGGCCCTATACCCTCTGGGGACGACTTTGTAGGGCCTAAATTAGGCCCTATATCCTCTAATTCCCCGGAACCCACAGTGGGGTCCCCTTCTGCAGAAAGTGCAGGTAAGCCTGAGAGAGGCTCTTCTGGGGGGTCTATTTGAGACCCAGCAGGTATTGTAGGGCCTGAGAGAGGCCCTCCTAGGGGGTCTATTTGAGACCCANTTAGGAAACACACCTTAGTGAGGTACTAAAGATAGCAGCAAGGTAGGGCCTTTAAGAACCACTTGCATCCCAGCAAAAAACAAGTTTATATACATAGTAACTAATCACCTAGAGTTTAGATAAGCTATCTTTATAGTACTATAAAATCAGAGCATATTAAAGGGTATTATAAGGTAGGCAGCCTAGAATGCCACTCAGGTAGCTATAGGGATAATATAGGAAACTATATAGGAGATATAGAATACTGCCTACAAGTTAGTACCCTAACCCACACCCCAACTAGTGCTATAGCCAGCACGCCAAAACCAGCTATACCCTTAACCTAATACTACCCCATCAATCAACAACCCTACCTTAGAGACCAGCCCCATTCACATAAAAGGCAACCCCAGGCCCTATAGCCCTAGCAAGCTCCAATCTATCCCTAATATTATATTCAGCTAGGGCCTTATAAGGCCCTAGCATAAGGCTCTAGCCTAGCCAGCCTAAAATGGAAAGCCAAATAAATATACTAATTTCCAAGCCTCCCTAATCTTAGAACTATAGGTAAATAGGCCTATAGGCTATATTAGCAATAGCTAAAAGGCTTAATATAAGATATATTAATACCTAAGTACTAAAGCTAAATTTAAAAAATATTTTTTTTTCGAAAAGTAAGAAACTTAATAGGGATTTTAATCCGAAGAAGTTAATCACCTATATAAATTATACCTTTTCCTTAATTGCTTATAAAGAAAAAGGGTAGAATAATCTTATAATGCTTAGGTAAAAAAAGTAGCTAGCCTTTTAGGAAGTTTATTATAAACTTTAAGAGTACTCTTATAAAAGTAAGGGAGTATATTTAGGATAATAAGTCTCAGGTAGTATAGCTATACTAGAGTATATTTAAAACCTTAAAGAATAAGCTAATTAGTATTATACTACTAATAAGGTTTAAGAAATATATAGCAACTATCTAATAGATTGCCTAAAGGTTTAAGCAGATTGGGGAATTTAAAGTACTATATTAGAAACTCTATTATAGTAAATAGGTATCTTATATAATATTAGGTATAATCCTTATATCAGCCTAGTTAGATTCTACCTTAAGCAATTAAAAGCAGTTAGATTACCTAATAGTAGATATAGATTGTTAAACGGAACCGCTCAGCAAGGAGTTACCCTAGACTTGCGAGTCAGGCGATTTTCGCTAAGTACGCCCAGTGCGTGCGTGACGCAAGATAAGTTTGGTGGCCGTGAGTCGATTATTTTGGCCTGCATTTGCACCTTAATTTAGACCTCTTTATTACCCTTATTTCTTACCCAAAAAGTATATAACTTAGTGCATTGGATAGCTTGATTTCTGAAGTTTATATGTACTTAATTTGGGCATTGCTAGGGCTATGGTTGGCTAGTTGCTTGGAACCAAAGATGGTGTGTTGGAAGGGCGAATTTTCCGGCATTTGCAAATTTGCACCAGAGCCTACCGCAGCGTGCCCGCGGGTGAGACGACGTCGGAGGGTATATAAGGAGGGCTTACAGAAGCCCAACTTAATTCAATACAAAGTTGTCCAGACCATTGTCAATCGTCCCAATTCGCCTCAGAGCACCATACTGCGACCCTGCCGAAACACACACACGCTGAACTGAATGCTATTTTATAGCACAATTCATCAGATAGATAATAATATTACTATATATAAACTGCTTCTTAAAGAAGGCCTCCCAAAAGGGGAGGGATAGAAATTACCCTATAAAGGAAGGAAAGCAGCAATTTACTAAATAGGTCTCTAAAGAGGAGAGAGAGAGCTATTTTTAGAATGGGCTATATAGGTATTATAATACATTAGAGCACTTTATATATTAATACCTATATATGCCACCCTAGAACCCAGCCCAAACTAAAGGGGATTTAAAAATAAGTATTAGTACTACCTAGGTAACCTAGCCCTAGCTATCTAAAGAATAAATTAGAAAGTTTAAGCTATTAGAATTAAAAAAAAAGTAGCTCTAGAGTAAAATTAGGTCCTAAAATACCAGGAAGCTACTTAATTATCTTTAATCCTAAAAGTTATAAAAATAGAAACCACCCATATTTATATAACTGTTAATAGAATAAACTAAAATATTACTCTAATTAATAAAGAGTATAAATACTTCACTATAATTAATAAAGAAACCACCTAATAAATAGGTATTCCTATTCTTCTTATAAAGCTAAGGAAGATAAAGGAAGTAGTAAAAGGCATAATATAGGCTATAGCTATAGGAATTATAAAGTTTAAACTAAAAATCACAAGCTACTATAAGAACATTATTACTTATATAATCTCTAGCCTCTATTTCCTAATAATACTAAATAAGCTATAGCTTATTACTAACCAAATATATTCTATATTTTATAAGGCAAAACTCTAATATAGAAGAGCGGAAACTTAGATCCCTTATATAAGCTAATAAGTACTTTTAAGCAGAATTAAAAAACTTAAGGAAGTAAGGTTAGTATTAGGATCTACCCTTCTCTTATATATAAGGAGAATTAAGCAAACTTATAAGAAAGCTATAGTAGAGCTGGTAGTTTTTATTATTATAATAAAAATATTAATAAAGTACTAAATATAAAGAAGCCTAAGATAAAAGAAAGCTTCATAAAAAGATTCCTTTAGTATTCTATAATCTATTATTAATTTTTATAAAAAAGTAAGTAAATAAGCTAAACCCTTATAAACCTAGTATAAACTATAAGATTTACCTTAAAAAAATAAGCAAAAAAAGAGAGGTTACCATATCATTTAGACTACTCTATAATATATCTCAAGAGGAGTTACTAGTCTTAAAGAAGATACTCTAAGACCT
>NQMI01000113.1:28795-59223 GCA_002270565.1 Stenocarpella maydis
CCTCTTGGCGGCTTCGAGCAGCAATTGCTGCCGCAAGGATTCTCAACCGGCCACGGCCCAGCCACGGCCATGGATAATCCCACTGTGACGCGAGGAGCAGCCAGGGCCTCGGGGTCTGGTGCTGGTGCTGGCGCTGCCGGTTCCTCGCCGACCCGGCCAGTAAACCCGGGCTCGGCGACAGCAGCTTCCGTCTCGGAAGGGGGCCGCCAGCAGGCACCTCGGCCTTCTCTGCGCAGCCATGGCGGCCGGCGTTCCATCCCCGCCCTCGTCCGCAGGTCCGTCCTCACGTTTGCCAAGTTCGTCGGTCCGGGCTTTATGATCGCCGTTGCCTACATAGATCCGGGCAATTATTCCACCGGCATAGCCGCCGGCGCCTCGTACCGCTTCCGCCTCTTATTCATAGTCCTCCTCAGCAACCTCTTTGCCATCTTCTTGCAGGGCCTCTGTGTCAAGCTCGGCACCGTCACCGGGCTCAACCTGGCCGAGGCCTGCCGTGCCTTTCTCCCTCGATGGCTCAACTGTGCCCTGTACGTGATGGCCGAGGTAGCCATCATCGCCACTGATTTGGCCGAGGTGAGTCTACTCGTCAAGAAAGAACAAGGAGAAAACAACACAAGAGGCTCCCTGGCCCGGCCTGTCGTTTGCTGAGCAAGGCCCTCCGGCCCCTGCAGGTCATCGGTACGGCGATAGCCATCAACCTTCTCATCCCACAGATACCCCTGGTGGCGGGCTGCGCCATCTCCATCCTGGACGTCATGGTCATCCTCTTCTTCTACAACCCAAACGCCTCCATGCGCGGCCTCCGCGCCTTCGAGTCCTTTGTGGTTCTTCTCGTGCTCGCCGTGGTTGTCTGTTTCTGCATCCAGATGTCGCTCATCCGCGACACGGCAGTGGCCGACGTGTTCCGAGGCTACCTGCCGTCCAAGGCCGTCGTTGAGCAGCAGGGCCTGTACCAGGCCTGCGGCATCCTGGGCGCCACAGTCATGCCACACAGCCTGTATCTGGGCTCCGGCATCGTCCAGGCCCGGCTGAGGGAGTACGACGTCAGCAAGGGGCTGATGCCCCATGGTAGCCCCAATTCCTCGTCCGTCAACGACGATTCCGACAAGAACATCTACACCCCATCCCTGCGCGCGATCCGGCACTGCATGAAGTACTCGATCCTTGAGCTGGCCACGTCGCTCTTCACCTTTGCTCTCTTCATCAACTCGGCCATCCTCATCGTCGCCGGTGCATCTCTGTACGGGTCCGCCGAGGCACAGGACGACGACATCTTCGCCATCCATGACCTGCTTTCCGAGAGCCTGGGCAGGGGTGCCGGCATACTCTTCGCGTTGGCGCTGCTGCTCTCGGGTGTTTCAGCCGGGATCGTGTGTACCATCGCGGGGCAGATGGTGAGCGAGGGGGCTCTGTCGTGGAAGATGCGCCCATGGCTCCGCCGGCTCATCACGCGCTCCATGAGCATTACCCCCAGCATCATAATCGCCGGTGCGGTTGGCAGGGAGGGGCTCGACACGGCGCTGAATGCGTCACAGGTCGTGCTTAGCGTCGTGCTGCCGTTCGTGTCGGCGCCGCTGATATATTTCACCTGCATGAACAAGTATATGAAGGTCGTCCCGGGCAGGGCTCATCGTGCCGTCGAGCGCTCATCCCGCGGTGCCGTGGGCGACCATGACCAGTCCGAGGACGGTAGCACACAGGTTGAGAATGTGAAGATGGCCAACTCGATGCCGGTTGTCATCATTGCAGCGTTGATTTGGGTGATCATCGCCGCAATGAATGTGGCCAACCTCGTGCTGCTGGGCCTGGGCAGGGGATAGAGCAGGCGGCGTGGTTTTAAACGTGGCTCCAGGGTAAATGTAGCATATGCTTCTGCTTCTGCTGGGTCATGGCGAGATCAAGGCATGCTGATATGAAGGCGTTCCGCCTTTGCCCTCGCAGCTCTGCCTATTGGGCAGTGGGAACAGGTTTCGAGTCCGGCCCATCGCCCTGAGCAACCTAGTCTGCCAGTCTTGTCGCCATCAAGACGCCAGTGACTTGGACGCAAGCTTTGTTCGGTTCCGCAGCGCTAATAAGGTTCTCAGGTTGCGGAGCTCCTTGGGCGAGAAGCGGTACTCGGGGCAATGCCAATGCCGCCGAGTGTAAGGCACCAGGGACTAATTGAATTGTGCAATACTAATGTCTCAGTACACTCACCGTCCCAATAGGTGAAGCTGATCCACTGTGAACAAACAACAAATAGACCAGTGTGTTTGCTCTGCTACGCTACGCACACACTTTCTCACTCACGGCGAGCGATCAAAAAGACTTTGTATCCAAAGCAATAGTCCGTGTTGTTGCTTTTCTCTTTCTTTTCCTACCCTTCCGTCGTGCTAGGTCGTTTTCTGCTCCTGGAGCTGATATGCATTATGCATTCTGTAGCCATGGACTTGCAGAAACAGCCCACAGGCACGCAGCCGCCAGACGAGAAGACACATGCCAATGCGGGCCAGCTGTCTGTACTGTCGAAGACTACGGATTAGGCCGAGGCTGGACCACAGCAGCAACATGAGCCCAGCATTGTGTATCCCAAGCGCCTGGCCCGGGTTCTGATACTAGCTTCGCTCACTACACTTCTGTCCGCCATCACAGGTCTATACGGCGCGCTCGTATCTGGCCTCTCTGGCAGAGAGCTCACTCACCACCCCCGGCCATACTGTACTAGCACTTGCACTTGCACGCGCCACCTATGTCGCTCCACCGATAGCTGGCCCCGGAAGATGTCGTCCTCGTGGCCCTGGACCAGACCACCATAGTCCCTGCCTTGGGTGCTATCACGGCCGTATCGGTAAAGGACACTGGCTGGTACGGCAGTTCCTACATCCTCACGACCACGGCCTTGCAGCCTCTGTACGACAAGCTGTACAACAGCTTCGGCGTCAAACCCGTCTACCTCATGGCCATGTTTGTTTTCGAGGTCAGCAGCTTTTGTGTGCGCAGTCGCGCCGAGCTGGACGGCTCTCATTGTCGGGCGAGCCGTCGCTTGTATGGGCACAGCTAGCTTGTTCTCGGGCTCCGTCGTCATCCTGGCATAAACCCTCCCGCTTCGGCAGAGGCCTCTAGCGTTTGGCTTGATCGGAGGAATTTGGCGTATTTGCATCCGTCGCCGGCCCCTTGATAGGCGGTGCTTTTACGGACCATGTCTCATGGCGCTGGTGCTTCTATTCTCCCCTGCGGTGGTGGTCGGACGTTGCTCGCCGTCTCTCGCTGGCACATGCGCGGCCTAGACCTCCTCATTAGCGGTGTAACTATGGTTGCCATCTTCTTTCTTCTGCACATAGGGGGCCAGAAGAGGCGGGACCCCAGCTACCTGGACAAGATGGAGCAGCTGTATCTCCTAGGGACGGCCATCCTAATCCTGGCCGTGATTTGTCTGCTACTTGCTCTACGATAGGGTGGCACCGAGTACCCATGGGACAACACGCGCATCATTGGCCTGGCATTCATTGCCGTCCAGATCATGACGAGGGTACTCTTCCGCCGCTCCTGTTCCATAGCTGCGATGTCCCGTGCGCCATGCTGCCCTCGGGATTTCTTTTTGGCTCGGACTTTCACCCCTTGATGTATTACCTGTCCCTGTGGTTCCGGGCGATACAGGGTGACAATGCTATCGAGGCTGGGGTCAAGATTCTACCGCTTTTCATCTCCACTGTCCTGACGAGCGTCCTTTCTGGAAGGCTCATCAGCGCAGCGGGTAGATATACTCGTCTTGCCCTGCCGAGCATGCTTCTATTTACGGTCGGCGCAAGGTAAGAGCCTCTTCTCATTGGTCTCCACTCCTGTCCGATGCGTTGCCACTTTGCGGGCCCTACCTTATGGGCGCATGCCCGTTTGTAGACAGCTTCCTGATAAATCACATATCCCTTTTTTGCCCCCCCGGCCCCCC
Organism: Stenocarpella maydis; assembly: GCA_002270565.1. Classification (NCBI taxonomy): domain Eukaryota; kingdom Fungi; phylum Ascomycota; class Sordariomycetes; order Diaporthales; family Diaporthaceae; genus Stenocarpella; species Stenocarpella maydis. The sequence continues at coordinate 32,721 of NQMI01000113.1, forward strand.
CCCACCCCCTTCAAAAAACAAAAAAGAAAGGAAAAAAAAAAAAAAAAAAAAAAGGTACTTATTATCACTCGGCTCTCCACTCAGAGTGTGGTTGGGCTACCAGGTTTTGGCAGGACTGGGTACCGGTGTAGGATTCCAGCTTAGCATCCTGGTCGTACAGGCCATCCCGCCGCAGGACATCGTGGTAGCAAACCGCTTGTGGGCAGTTTTCCGAGTCTTTCGGTGGGGCTATCTTCATAGCCATGGCACAGACGGTTCTGCCAAGGCAACCTGGCCGAGGGGATCAGGCGCGATCTCCCCGGGTTGGACCCATCGCTCGCGGGTGGCCTGTGTGTACAAAACCTGGAGAGTTCTCCGCGGTAGAATGTACATTATATGCACGCCCACATCTCATCTCGTATAGTATCTTCTTGCAAGGGGTATTCTATTCACTAGGGGTAACACTGTGTATGTCACGACAAGAAGATATGGCAAGAATGTTAGGTAACTTGCATATAGGGGCGTGAATTTGCAGGTAGAGTTTGCCGTGCTAATGCCGAGGTCCGGATCAAACACTCCTTCTTTGTCTACTAGCATCATCTAACCATCCCTCTAGAAACCATGATTTTGTGCTAATATGATGCAGCAGAGCGGGATATAGATCAAGCTTATAGGATGTACAGCCCGCATAGCATTCTTAACTAGCTTAATTACCCAAAACTAATCTTAATACAAACTAATCTATTAAACACCTTTAAATATAAAGTATTCAATAAAAAGAAAATCATCAAAATAAGATACTACTAAAAATCATTATCAATTAAGTAGTGCTATGGGCTGACAATTGAGCCAGCGGCCCCACGGTCTATTTTAGCTTGCGTACTGATGGTTAAGATGGGTCTCGATGTGGCAACCAGGACTCGGCGGTTGGTGGAGTTGCAAGTGACAAACTCTAGACGGTGGGACGGTATTAAGACAATACCGTCAAGTGAGGAAAATCGCATGCGTGCCGCTGTCTCGAGACCAGATGCTGGCGTCTGTCCGGCACCGGCCTTGAAACCGCTGTATTACACATCTTTCGGACACCCCCCGGATTTCGATTCCTCTGGAGTCGAGCAGACCTCCACCCGGCGCGGTCGATGGCCCGGCCGTCGAAGCATAACGGTTGTAGGACCGGATCTGAGCAGAACGTCTCGTCCGAAACTCTTCCCTGGACGTCTCCTTCCCGTCCCGGTACGGCCTAGCATTGCTGGAAGTACACGTCTGAGGCCTGCAGTGAATCTCCAAGCAGGCAGTGACAGACCACACCCATCGGGGTTGAGCTGGTGGCCATTGGAAGCCCCCTTTTCTGGACCGGTGCCCCACTGAGACCAAGGGAGTCAGTCGCAAGCTACCCTAGGTATTGAGGTTCAATAATCGCGATTTCCAGCCGGAGCATATTCAAGAGCAGCCCCGGCCCCGCAGCATCTCAATGCGGGGGTGCCACTGGAGGTGTTGGCGGCGAAGTGGGCCGCATCCCAAGCAAGGTTTGTCGTGATTCATGAACTGTTGGCCCGGAGTAAATGCTCCGGCAGCGCGCCGCACACATGGTCCGAGGCCAGCACATTGGCATGTAAACCAGCAACATGTTCCGGAGACATGCTCCATAACTGTCGATTGCCTCATTCCCTCCGATCTGGCCTGTCCCTGCCCTGCTGCTGGCGGCCCTGCCATCGTATCATTGCGGTGTCATCGGCCGCAAGGCTGCGATTTGCCAGTGTATCGCCCGAATCTCTTCAGGTTGTCTGAGTACTTTCTTTTATAAACATGGCACAAGACACACTCCCTCAAGGGTGAACTTACGGGTCAACTCGATAGACTTGGCCAGAGTGCCCAGGCGAAGAAACAGTGCCGCCAATTCCGCCGCTAGTTCTGCCGCGGTCTAAACTCCCTTTTCCTGCCCGATACATCCCCCGCGGCGTGCTATTGGTTTCCGCTCACCGCGGGTAGACGCTCTGCAACGGGGTGTTGTTGAAGTTCCTGCGAGGCCCAGTGGTGTAAGCATGTCCCGCCCGCTCGGAGTCACTGGTATGGAGCACCCTCTACTAACCCAGGTTGGGAGCCTCAGCGAGCACATGCCACAGTAGGCTGGTCCCAGAAGCCGACGGTATATACGTCCGTCCTTCAAACTTCCGAGGTGCTAGAAAGAGCGCAACGCCAGCCTGCAAGCAGTCGAAACCAACCCAAGCCTCCCCGCCAGGCTCAGTCGCATCCGCGGACGTCCATGGCCCGTTATCAAAAGCCATACGTGGAAGAAGAAAAGGACGAGAACAAGGACGAGAACAAGGACGGATCCGCAAACCGAGGAGGCACTTCGGATCAGGCTGGCAATCATCCGCCAGTGGCATCTTCGACGGAAGTCAGGCGGCTGAGGAAAAGAAAGGGCCCATGGGATGGCTTACAGCCACTAGGCAAGAGAAGTTGTATTTCTACCGCTTGCAAATGACAGCCGAGCAATAATTTCAAAGCCTCCACTTCGGACCATCCGCTGCACAGGGCGCCGGCGATGTCAACCAACCTAACTTGTGTGAAGAGGTGAACAAGGGTGGCGGCGGCTGGGCTGCTGTGCATACCTGTTTGGTGTGCACGAGTTGCCTCGAGGCAAACCGATGTTTTTGACATGGGGCGTGCTACGTCGGAGGGGCGGAGGCGGCCGTAGCTGGGACTGCAGGCAGCAAGAGGGGGCACCCCGGCGTCACCAGCGCTGGGCCGCCCGCCTCACCAGCTCATGACGCCCCTGGACCTGTCGAAGCCGCCCCTGAGCTGTTGCTCGGGCTTGACGACCTTGCCCTGAAGCACTGTGTACCTGACAATGCCCTCGCAGTCTTCTGGCCTCACCCTGGCCAGCCAGATGCATTGCCCAGCGCCCGTGTCTCCCCCGGGCCCATCCGCCGGGTCCTCCCTGATGCGCGGCGTCAAGCTCTCACCCTCACCGAGCTTCGCCCTCTGCAGCCCATCCAGCCCGAAGGCGTCCGGGCGACGGTAGATGATCATGTTCGCGCTGTACTTGTGCCCTCCGACGTGCGAAATAAAGTAGATGCCCACGCCACCTGGCCTCTCGTCATCCAGGTCACGGTACAGGCCGAGGGGCCGCAGGTGCTGCCCAGTGTGTTAGTATGAAGCGACCAAGGGGGCGGGCGACGGGCAGCGGGTTTGGTCTGTTTTTGTTTTGACCTACCCGCTGCAGCTCCTTCTTGATGAGCGGTGCCGACTGGCCGCAGCGCGCGTCACGAGTCTTTTGTGAGCAGAGCAATATCAGCACAGAATGGGGGCTCGGCCGGCTCTTGAGCCCCTCGCGCTCGGGCGCGGGGTCGGGCAGGGACTGCGGCGGTAGCGAGTCCGGGATGGAGGCGGAAACAGGCTGGAGGGCCGAGGTGTTGGTGGGCGAGCGGTTGATGTACTCGGAGATGAGCGCGGGGACAGAGGCGGGGGTCACGTGTTCTATGACGACAAAAGCGGGCATCAGCAGCAGGGTCGTTGGCTCCGAGTAGTCGCTGCTGTGGTTGGGGGTCGGCATGTTGGAGGCGGACAGCATGAGCCGCTGCGCGACGCGGTGGCTGGAGTCAGTCTCGGCCGGTAGACGCAGTAGACGCAGGCCAGCCCGGCGGGTCGGCCGTGGGCACAATGCTCACCCCGTTGCTTGGCTTGTCGGCCTTTTCAATGGCCTGCATTACGCTGCCCTTCTCGTCGGCCACGTTGCGTGTCCAGTCGGACTTGCCCGTGGCCACCAGCACGTGGGTGCTCCAGCCCTTGACCCCCCCGTACAGGTCATCGCTCTCCTGGATCTTGAAGCCCTTTGGGTAGTGCGTGGGGCAGTTCTCGCAGTCCCTGAGGCAGTCGTCGCCGTCGACCTCGGGGTCAACCTTGGGGAAGAGATGGCCCATCGGCACACCGCCGCTTTCGCCAGTGGCCAGCTTCCTGGCGCCGCTGACAAGCGACTTGAACATTGTTGCAGCTGAGCTCTGCAGCCCTGTCGGCTGCTGGGCTCGTTCTCCGGCGCTTATCGAAGGCGAAGGGGGCCCGGGGCGCGAGGGGACTGGGAGAGAGAGGAGGCGAGTACGAGAGCGTGTCGGGGCAGATGAGGTGTAGGTGTAGGTCTGGGTTATTTTGGGGGGGGGGCTCTTGTTTTTGAAGTTTTCGGGCACCTCGCGTAGGTAGATTAGATGGTCTGCGCAACAAGTGATCACGAAGTCTCTCGTCCTGGCTGATCTCCGACGCCTGCTTCGCTTACACCCGAGGTGACCCGCCCGTCGGGTCGCTGGACCGCTGTAATCCACCGGCATCGGCCGGCGTTGCTGCCAAATCCAAAAAAGGATATCCCCGCTCGTAAGTCCGAAGCCGTCCGAGAGCTCCCGGTGAAAGTTACGGCTGTCCACCGAGTCCACTCTCCTGTCCCCGGAGATACCATCACGTCGACCTCCAACCAGTGGGCTGGCGCGGGACGGGTAGCTGTGTGCACAGTGCACGTCAAGGACACAGAGGGACACCGCATCGAAATTACCGTGTCCAATTGTCCATCAATTACTCGACTAAGCTTACTTCGCTTTCGCTGTGGCTTCACGCTTGATGCTTGCCCTCTGCGTCCTCCTCCTCCTCCTCCTCCTCCTCCTCCTCGTCGCCGTCGCTCTCGCCGTCGTTGCTCTGAAGCTCGAACGCCTTCTTTCCCGCACTCTTCCGCCTCCTCAGCTCGCCTCGCTCCCTCATCTCCTGCCTAATCTTCCTGCTGACCTCGTCCAGCCCCTCCCTCGAGTCCAGTGCGGTGAAGGCACTGACTGGGAACCCCGCCGACCCGAACGCCCCACCCGAGCTGCTGCTCCTGCTCCTGGACCGCGATGGTGGCCGCGTCGAGAAGATGCCCACCTTGCCGATGTTGCTGTACGACTCGTTCTTGGGCAAGCCCCGGCTGGACGACGTCGTGTCGCGCCTAGCAAGAGGCCGTGTCGGGCTCTCCGCCTCGAACCCCGTGCTCGACATGTCGCTGTCGCGTCTCGCGACTGGCGGCTTGCCCGGTGTCCTGGGCCGGCCGTCGTCATTGGCAGGGTCAGCCACTATCCGCGTCTTATCAAAGTCCGGGAACATCTCAGGCCCAAGCTCGTTGATCACCCCGGTCACCCGCTCGCTCAGCTCCGCCCGCCGCTCCCTCAGCTGGTAGATGTTATAGCTGGAAGCGGGGTTGAGGCACATGACGAGTGGGCGCAGAGACTTGAAGATATCCATCCCCACCTCCCCCAGCCGCAGCGCCGCGAAGGTGATGAGCGGGAACACGACCCAGCCGATCGGGAAGGCCGTCCAGAGGGGGATCCACCTCGGAACGTAGTCCCAGTAACCCCAGAGCCTGTCTGCATAGACCCTCCAGACAAAGATGCAGATGTACGTGTTGTACAGGATCGGCGCAAACCCCAGTGCCGTCATTATCTTCCATGTTGCCATCACATCGCGGCCTTGGATCTTGACAGAGGAACCCGCCAATGCCTCTCTTGCCTTCTTCACGCTGATAAACTTTGTCAACACAAAGACGGGGGTGAAGAGGAGGAGGCCGGGGAGGGTGCCGACCAGGAGCACCAAGAGCTTGACCACTCTGTAGAGCGTGGTTAGCAGGACAGTGTGGATGGGCATCCTAGCGTATTGGACTTGATGGTCGCGCATGTTGAGATATCGGAGCTGCTTGTTGTAGTCCTTGACCGCCTCCGACAGCTGGACAATGCGCTCGTCGTGCTTGTACTTCTCGTAGCCCATCGCCAGCCTACGGTTCAGCTCGACAACATACGGCAGCGGCAGCTTCTTCCCCGTGGGCTTGTAAAGACGCCGGGCGGCTTGAATGAGCATCAGTGTGTCGTAGTCGGGCGTCTGCACGGTGACAGCAGCCAGGCCCTGGTACACCGTGTCCAGGAGCTGGCCGATGGCATCCCGCCTCTGCCCGTTCTTGTACATATCAACGAGCTCCCTGGGGATTTCCATCGGCTGCCCAAACTCGACCACCGCCCTCGATCGGAACTTGTGGGCATGGAAGTAATTCATGCCCACGGGTACTATCTTGAGGTCGATCTCGGGCGAGTCGGCGAGGGCTCCAAGCGCCATGATGGCAACGCCAGCCTTGAGGGGCAGTAGTCCGGTGCGGTCATGGCTGCCGCCCTCGGGGAAAATGCCCACGCAGCCTCCGGATCGCAGCCGGTCAAACACAGCCTCGTACACCTTCGTCTGGTCAATGTGAGGGGCCAGCTTGTAGGGGGTGCCATGGTAGCCATCCTTGATACCCCTAAAGTCCCTGTTGGTAAGGTTGCCGGAGTCGTCAATGTCGTCGCGAGCCGTCAGCTGGTAGACGGCCAGCTTTGTCTTGAAGGGCCTCTTGATGCGTATGTGCTCTGGCCCGTGGATCTCAGCAATGTCGACACTCGTACTCGCCTGGCCCTTTGCGGCGGGCAGGAAGATCATGCCACCGACCTCGGCGTCCCTTTCAAAGTTGGTACCGATGCCGCGGATCAGTGTCGGGTCGCCTACGGGGTCGGGGAGGTATACGGTGCCGCTTTTGGGCCTTGCTGCGTCCTGGGCGCGGCCGACGGGTACAGCACCAGTCTGTCGAGAGGCCCATCCGATGAAGCCGTGGACGGACTTTTGCGCCACAAGAAGGGAAACACGGCGCTTTGCTTCCTTCTTCAGGGTCCGCTGGAGGATCAGTGCGTCGACAAACTGGGTACAGGTCAGGCCAGTCAGCCAGGCAGTTAGTTCATGGGCGGGGCAGCTCACCTGATTGGCGTGGGGCGCGGCAACAAACAAGATAGGGCCCTGCCTGGGAACCTTCCAGGAGCCCCTGGGATGGACCTCACGAAAGAAGAGATCGACAAAGATGGACATAAACCACAGGAAGGTGTCGTACTTCCTGTTGCTCATGGGGTAGAGCTCAGTGGCAGGCTTTGGAGAGTCGGCGCTCTGGGGCGGCGCCGGCAGGGCCGAGGGAGTGGACGAGGCATTGTCGGAAGCCATGTCTGCAGGCACTGTGGCGGGCACCGGGGACAGCGGTGCTAGTTGGCGTTTGGTCGAAGAGACGAGGGAGATGAGACGCAGGTGCCAGTTGCGAGGCGCCAGACTGGTTTTGTGGCGCGGTGGGGTGCTGAATCAATGCGGCAGTGGAAACCGAAGCCGAGGCTGACGATGGAGCGGGAGCGGGAGCGGGAGCGGGAGCGGGCGTGGGCAGCCAGCAGGCCGGCTATGCAACTAATGGGTTATTCAGACGGATGTGACGGCCATGATCCAGCGCCGGCAGTATTGATGTCGATCTCGGGTGTGATGGGTGAAGCTGGGCTGAGGCTGAGGTCGCGAGGGCAGCATGCGGCCCGGCCACGGTCGTAATGCTGGGTGAGTGTAGTATATGATGCCGGGGCAGTGGTCGTGGGATTTCGTCGAAATGCGGGCGTAAATTACACAGCCTGCGGTAGCGTATGCACTCGTACGCATAAGGATAGGTTCAGAGAAACATGGTGCGACGAGAGGCTCGATATCGTGGTTGAGAAAAGACGCTGGTTGGGAGACGGATTGGTTTTTTTTGGGGAGGGGCGGGGTCTGGTAAGCTGGCCCGGCTGACGTGACATGTCTTCGTCCTCTCTCGCGGCCCCACGGCAGAGCCCCAGGTGCAGCCCGAGAACATTCCTTGACCAAGCTCAATCCTGGCACATCTAAGCCAGCCAGGTATACCTACCACCTGTACTACACTACCTACCTAAGGTGGCGCACACAGACAGACAGACCTTAAATATACCTAGGTATGCTAGATATCTACCTAAGTACCCAGTACCATGGCGAGAGAAAAACACATCCGACAATTATTTAGATAGCAGAGCATCGTGTGATGCGTTCTAAGAAATCGCGCCTATCCAGTTAATACTCCACCGTGCCGCCGTGTCTATAAATTGCGTGGCTTTTATAGTGTGTGCATACCAAAATCGTGGTGCCGCAGTTTCGCACGCCCTGTCGTGAGGCTCGGCGCCCCTTTGGCCAGGGCTGGAGAGCACACAGGCCTGTACGCATCTGCCTGCTCTCAACAGGGTCGGAATTTAAAGGGCGAGGGTACGGTTGCAAGCTGAGGAGGGTGACTTGACCGTGTTCGCGTGGTTTGAGGCCTAGTGCTCTGCGGCGAGGCGTGCTCGCTGCACCGCATCCCAGATCTACCTTGTTGCTCAAGCAGAAAGCCTGTCTCCCTCGGAGACGGCTGGTTTTCTCGCCCCAGGGGCCATCACAAGCCTCACTGCTTCCCCTTCCCCTTGCCTTTCCCCCTGCCGCGCCCTTTCTTCTCGGGCACACTGGCCTCCCCCTCCTCGAGCTCCTCGTGCGTGATCCTGCCCTCCTGCTCCATCTCCCTCAGCTTCTCCTGCCCCGAAATGAAGAGCGTCAGGTCGTGGTTCAGGTCCTTCTGCTCGGCAACTTCTTTGCTCAGTTCCTCATTCCGCGCCTTGCATGCCTCCATCTCCCTGTTCACGTGCTGCACCTTCTCCAGCAGGCCCTCGTTGATCTTCTTCTCCTCCTGCAGTGACTGGCCAAGCTTTCTGGCGAGCTCGGTCGACCTGTCCCCCCGCCTACGCTCCCGCTCCAGGTCCCGCTCCAGCTGCGGCACCACCTCGCCCTTCAGCCTGCCGTGCTCCTCCTCGACGACCCGGAGCCTGCTCAGCGCCTCCGCTGCCCGCTCGGAAGCCGCCTCCGCCGCAGCAGACGCCTTCGCCGCCTTGTCCGCCGCCTTGCTGATCACCTCCTCGAAGTAGAGGCGCTGGCTCTCCAGCTGGCTGGACAGGAGATGAGTGTACTCCATGCCGATGTTGTCCAGCTTCGCGCGCGGCACCAGGTCCGCGTCAGGGCCTGCCTGACTGTCCCCGTCACGCGCCGCCATGTCGGTGCTCGGAAATTCGACCACCTTGCCCTCGCCCTTCTCACGGATCAGCCGGTGGACCCACATGTCGCCCGCGTAGTCCCAGACGTGCTGCGTCTCGAGCTCGAGGCTGAAGCAGTGTGCCGTTTCCTTCCAGTGTTCCTTGGCGTGCCCGCCCTTGTATCGGCCACACCCGACGTTGCCGCAAATCAGGCATATCCACAAGTCGTCGGTGGTGTCGCACGTGACGCAGATGTTCGATATCCCGTGGCCGAAGGGGTGCGAGTATGGGTCGCCGGGGTCTGCCGACTGCGGAGCCGGGTTCGTGGCCCTGCATACGGGACAGCCGGACCCCTTCCACGACTGGAGGCAGGTGCAGTGGAAGATGTGCTGGCACGGGATGGTAATCAGCCCCGAGGTCTCGTCCATGCGCTCGAGGCACACCGTGCACGTAGGGAGCTCGACCAGGTCGGGGGTCGGGGGTGGGAAGGGCTTGAGCGAGCTGAGGTGGCCGACTGCGGAGCCCTTAGAAGAGCTTGCTTGCGGTTGGGACGGGGCCTCGATCGTGATGGATTTGATGAAGGTGACGTGACATGTGCCCTCCTCCTACAGGCGGCGTCAGTAATGTTGGTTGCACAAGGTCGGGACCTGGTCGTCGAGGCCAAACCCACCCGCATGGGACCGAACGTCTTGCCGTCGAATTCCCTCTTCCACGCCTCGGCGGACTCGTGGTCTCGGCACTTGATCAAGACCATATAAGTGCCCAGGGCACTGGTCATGAGCATGCGATAGTGTTCCACCTGCGCCATCCACCCACTTCCCACAAAGTTCAGAAACCCGATAGGTGACAGGTACCCGGGGACGGCAGGGATACAGAGAATGGTGCCGTCGCCGCCGCTCAGGCTTTCGGTTGATGTGCTGCTGCTCACAGCCGCCGGGCCGTGGGGCTCGCGGTAGAGGTGCACCACCCCCCAGCCAGCCTCGGTCTTCCCGGCGAGGGCAACAAATTCGCCCTTGGTGTCCGTCCCTGGCCCTCCAAGATTCGGGCCCAGCGTGGCAGCTGGGGAGGGGTGAGCACTGCCTGCCATGGCGGGACCAGACTGCTCGGAGCTTTGGCCCTGAAGCCCGCCGGGGATGTCGAAGCTTTCTATCCTGATGGGCCCGAAACGCCAGTCTCTGGCAGCTGACTGAGGCCCGATCCCGGCAAGGTGGCCAGGGGCCGGAAAGCTCGCCGACCAGTCCCTGCGCCTGGCCGTGTCAAGCAGCTCGGTATTACCGCCGCCGCCGGCGCCGCCGGCGCCGCCGGCTGGTGGACGGATGGGCCTCGAGGGGCCGCAGTCGATCACTCGGGCAGGGGTCGGTCGGAGAAAGCGGCGGTCCTCTGGAGGCAGGTACTGTGCGAGCTGGTCGGTGCTTTTCTGCTTCTCGCGCCTTTTCAAGGAGGCGGAGACGGCGGTGTGATCGCGGAGATCGGGGTGGGACGGGAGGATGTCGAAGATGCTACTCCCTGGTTCCGGCTGCCAGATGGGTCTGCCCGAGGCGCCGCTGCGTGAGTCGGCGGGGGTGGGATTGGTCGACAAAGGGTCGGGGCTTGGGTAGAGCTCGAGCTTGAGATGGTATGAATAGGAACGCATGCTCCGTCCGCGCTAGGAGTGCAAATTGATCTCGCTGGGGAAAGGACCGCGATGGCGTGTCGTCATGACGTTTCTCGAGGATTTCTTTTTTCTTGGGTGGGGCGGGGCGGTNGGGGGGGGGGGGGGGGGGAAGCGCACAGCGTGTTCTCAGGGTGGCAGGGACTGTCTCGTTAGACAGAGACAAGGCGAGGAGGCAAAGTGGGATTGAGTCATCGTGTGGCGGCCTGGGGGTTTAAGGAGGGCAAGGGACAGCGGCCTGACGCGACCTGCTACGGAGCACGTGATGGCTGGAAGTTTCCAGCTGGCGCGGTTCTTGACGAAGTAACCAGCGCCACGACAAGGGGCGGAGCTTACACAAACGAGCAGTGTTGATGGGATGGCATGGACTGGGTACGGTCTCCTTCCCCGGTCGGAGATCTACTGGTTCACATGTGACGCTTGTCTCGCAGCCCACACGGGCGCGTTAGCAGACATCTCGAGAAAGCTGTAATGACTGGGAACGTTCCTTGGTTTTCTTGTCAAAGGGAAAATTTAAAAAAGGTGGAGGCTTGAATGAAGTCTGGTATTTGCTTGCGTCTCAATGTGGGGGTGGGGTTACGCCTGCCCTGCTAAACCATGAACGACGACGAGAGAAGCGCTGGCCGCCCGACCCAAAGACAAGTCCATCCACGGCCCGCCCGCCAACAACGCGCTGTTCTGACAGAGAATTGCGCCTGTTCTTCCCGAGTCACGCCTCGGCCTTACTGTCCACCCCGTAGACGGAGCACCAAGTGCAGCGTAGACTCCTTCTGGATATTGTAGTCAGAGAGGGTGCGGCCGTCCTCCAGCTGCTTGCCAGCGAAAATGAGACGCTGCTGGTCTGGCGGGATGCCCTCCTTGTCCTGGATCTTTGACTTGACGTTGTCAATCGTGTCGGAAGACTCGACCTCAAGGGTGATGGTCTTGCCCGTCAGGGTCTTGACGAAGATCTGCATGCCGCCACGCAGACGGAGGACGAGGTGGAGGGTGGATTCCTTCTGGATGTTATAGTCGGAGAGGGTGCGGCCGTCCTCGAGTTGCTTGCCGGCGAAAATGAGACGCTGCTGGTCTGGCGGGATGCCCTCCTTGTCCTGGATCTTTGACTTGACGTTGTCGATTGTATCGGACGACTCGACCTCAAGGGTGATGGTCTTGCCGGTGAGGGTCTTGACGAAGATCTGCATGGTGACGGTGGTGATGAGATTGTAGATGGGTGACGTGGAGAGTTGATGTCGATGAGGTTGGGTTGATGGTTGATGGTTGTCGATGGGGGGTGGATGATTGACTGTTTTGTTGTTGCGGTGGGAAAGGTGTGAGAGACGAGTGGCCGGGGGGGTTGTGGTTTAAATAGGATGGGATGGCAAAAACGGCTGTGCTTTTCGGTTGCTGGAAGGAGGAGGCAAAGGAGGCGGCGCAGGCAGGAATCCGGCAGACGGACGACGGTGGAAAGCGGAGGAATGGAGCGAGCCCCTGCCACTGTGCTGCACTGCACTGCACTCAGCACCTGCGGTTCTGGTGCCTTAAAGTGGTGGGGGTGGGGAAGCCTGTACCAGGCAGGCACATGCAGCTTGAGATAAAGCGAAGGGCGGGGCCAATCAGGAGGCGCGAGTCTCGCCGTCGTGCGTGATTCATCAGCAGGTGGCGGGCCATGTATCAGCCATCTATTAGGCCTACCTAGGTCGGTACATACTTAAGTAGTAATCTAGAAGAAGCCTTGGGGGTTCCTATAGGTATCTAGAAGGTGCTAGTTGCCTCGAGCTGCTTCCTATGCAGGCAGCTGTCTCGCAGACTGCCAAACTGCCAGAACAAGCAAACGAGACGGGCCCAACACACATTGCGTCACCGGCTCTCCGTCCCATGGCTAGCTGCCTTGTTATAGACGTACGGTATTACCTGAGCTACCTAGGTACTTGCCAAACGCTCCAAGGAGCACCCGAGAATCACTTGCCCTGGAAGCCCACGTGAGCACATGTGGGGGGGGGGGAGGTGGACATCTGGAGGGGGTGACGGTGGGGATAACAGCGCCCAGTTCTCCGGCAAACCCGACCGACGTCACAAGGGACATCTCCAAGCTCAGCAGGTAATATATATACTACCTCCCCAGGTAGGTTGGTAGATGGTAATAAACAACATTAAACGTCGGCAGCCGCCGCCTTCCCCAAGAGATACCCGTCCTCCCGATGCTTACTGATCTGCATGCAGCAAAGTACCTGCCTCGGTACCTAGGTAATAAAGTTGATGGCCCCGAGCGTGACGGGGTGCATGCTCTGTTGTCCTTCCTGACGTGATGGCTGGGCGGGACCACTACTAACACCACTAACCAGCGTTGTCAACAACCATCGTCATCAATCATCACGGTTAACATCACAAGTAAAGAGTACCTAACCTACCCATGAGCCAGCCCATGAATCAATCGCCTCTTCGCCCTCACCACTGCGACCATACTACCTAGCCAAACCGGGGCCTTGGCTGCGAGTCGTCCGTCCTGCACGCGTGCTGCACGTCACCCAGAACGGCCGACCGTCACGTCTGCGCCCAGCAGGCGGTGAGCCTGAGCCCGAGCCCGAGCCCGAGCCCGAGCCCATCGAGCCACCGCCAAGAAGGGATAGATACGTTACGCCCGCTCCTAGCCTGTCCCTGCCGGCCCTCGTCTTGACTTACCCAACCCCCCAAGTCGCGTGCAGCAGCACCGGGGCTTATTTGCTTCTGCTGTCTCCGTCTTGCAAGCCTGTAGAAAATACTCTTATTGCTCTCTAGTAGATAGGTACACTTCATCTTGTGCATCGGACCAAACGTGCTGCTGTCCCGCGAGGGACCAGCCACAGCCCTTACTGCGCAGAGGAAGCCGCGAGGGTGAGAAGTGTACTGTGCTCTAGAAATAATATTGCAATCATGTCGTTCGAGGCACACGGCCTGTCATAACGAACGCCTTTTTTTACCGCCCCTCTTCCCTTTTCCCCCTCCTATGCTGCTGTGCACATATCTATGCCGTTCGAGGTCGCGCCAACAAGCCCTTCCTCTTCATCATCAAGTTTTGATCCGACCCCCCATTGGGCCAAGAACAGAGATTCAGTCGTACAAAGTCGTTTGTGTCGTCAAGTGGTCGTAAGCGTGTGCTTCCGGCGCGTGAGCTGAGCGTCATGTCGTCGCAATTGTGGCGGTGACCGGCCGAGTTAAAAAAAAAAAAAAAGGAAAAAAAGGAAAAAAAGGGAATGGCACAAAATTCAAGTAAATCAGCAATAAATCGCAGAAACGCCCTCGCTTGCAATGCCCAACAGTAACATGAAACCACCCAACCACCTCAAGGCCAAGGAGAAAAAGAGGCGCCCCGCCGCCCCACCAAGAACTTATACCCCGTCACAGCTTATACGCAAAAGACATAGCTTGCGCGGTCTTCCTTTTTTTTTGTATTTGTTTTTGTTGATTCCCTTTTCTTTGTTTTGGGGGGGGGGGGCAAAGCACCGAGACCGCCTAGTTGGAACGAATGACAAGCTTGGAAAGGAATTTGTTTGACAAGGAGTCAAAATCATCCCGGTCAAACTTAGTATCTGGTCGTGTTCTCAGATACGCCTCTGCGACTAACATTAGCGGCCGCGCTGAGGTGATATTGGTGGGGGGGGCTGTGAACTTACCATGCTTCATAACATGCTGTCGGACTTCGGTCATGGCCTCACAGACTGCTTGGTTGTTATTAAGCAGTTGGCCGTGTCTCCTCGTGTCCCACTCGGTGAAGGCAGGCAGCTTCTGGGAGATGGCGTGGAAGAGGCCGACGATGACGCCAACGGGGATGGTCTCCATATCGCTGCAGAACTTGTTGACAGCAACGGGGTCAGGCACACGGTAGTGGCAGTCAAACTGCATCTCCTCCCACACAGCCAGGAGTATGGACGCCAGCATGAATATCGTGGGCCAGTTCTTGAGACGATCTCCACTGTAGACGCTCGAGTAGAGTGCCGATAGCTCCTCCAGGATGTCCTTCTGCAGGTCTCGCCACATGTCGGCCATGGCACACTTTATCTGGAAGTTGATCATGACAGGCGCGACGACCTTGCCGAAGTACTTGGAGTCCTCGTCATCAATGGTGCCGTCCAGCTGCTCCTCGGAGCCCTGCTGCTCGACCATCGTGATGTGCAGCGTCAGGTTGTAGGCCAGCACAAGCTTGAGCGCCTTGCGGATGACTGGCATCCTCTCCTTCATGTAGAAGCGATGAGCAGTCTTGAGGATTTCGGTGATGAAGGGTGTGCCCTCAAAATGGTCATCGATGAATGTCTCAAAGGACTGGTCAATGTGCTTGTCGAGGTACTCGGACAGCGCCTCCATGGACACGCCATCCCGCCCAACATCCAACTTCTCGGTCCTTATCTCAAAGTCTATCGGCTCCTGGTCCTCAAGATGAGACTCAACCCAGTCGACCTGGAAGCAGCTCTCGTCGGCAACGAAGACTTCACGGACCATGACGGGAAGGCAGAAGCCGTAGCCGTGAGTGATCCACATCAATGTCTCCTTTTGTGCAAAGCCCTTGACGTTGTAGACGGACACTCCGCGGTCAAGGTGCCGCTCGTAGTCGGCCTTCCAATCCTTCATGAAGAAGCCGATGTCCTTGATATCAATACGGGTGCAAGGCACCTGCCAGAGGCGGGCATGTGAAGGCTGGCACCCAGCGCAAGGCTCTCCCTTATCGCAGGTCTTCTTGAGGAACTTGCACCGCAGGCAGGCCCGCAGCTTCCTGATTTCGCTCGCCTGCTTGCGCTGTTCGGGCAGCAGAGGGCCCCTACGCCTGCCCACCTTCTTCTCGCCACTTCCGTCCTTCTTGCCGTTCGACGTCCTCCGAATGACGGCCTTTGCTTGGCTTGGCTTGGCGATGGGGCTCTTCCTGGGGGCTGTGCTTCTCCTGGCTGGCGGCGAGACAGAAGAAGGCTGACCGCTGGTTGAGCCAACCCCGGAGCCATTGGACGGGCTCGACCGACTGCTGGGCGTGGTCTTGATGGGGACCGGGGCGACTGCAGCAGCGGGGCTGATCAGGTCATGCGAATGATGGTGGTGGCCGTCCCCGTGGAAACAGTTGCGGTGGTTGTTGTTCTCGGCGTACGAGTCAGAACCGGGCGAGAAAGGCGAGTAGGGGAAGGGCACCTCCTCATAACTGCCAAATTCCAGCGAGGTTCCGTCTGACTGAGAAGAGTCGGAGTTGGTCCGCAAGTGAAGCGTTTGCCCCGGGTTGAAGACATTCTGGGCCTGTTGGGTCTGGGAGAAGGAGTCAAAGTTGGGGTGATACATGTCGACCATGGCCCATCCATTGTCGCTTCCAGAACCAAGGGACAAGACCTCGAGGTAAGTGCCGGTGGGCGAGTTGCTGCCCATGCTGCCCACCCGCGGGAGGCCATCCGCGTGCATGTGCATGGCTGCCTCGAAATCCTGCCAGTTGGCCATGCCCGTGCTCATGTTGGTGGTGCCCATGTCCCACGGCATGGCCTGGGCGCCCTCCTCGACGGGAGACATCTGGAAAGTGGACGGGTCCGCCTGCTGCATACTGGTGCCCAGCGCGGCTTGTGTGTTCGCGGGGAGATACCCAATAGGCGAAGGCTGCAGGTTCGCCAGGAAGGGGTTGAAGCTGATCATAGCCGACGAGTCCTGGATGAAGTTGGATAGGTCCTGCGGCTGGTGCTGGTGCTGCATCTGCTGCTGCTGAAAGGTCCAGTCCGCAATCATAGGCGGTGCGTGTGGGAGAGCAGCGGTGGTGTAAGGGGCCTGGGGCGACAGCTGCTGTTGATGAGGGCTTGACGCAGTCGAGCTGTGATGGCCTATGGGGGACTGCCCGTGCGGGGATTGTGCCTGCTGCTCTTCTGGAGACGAGACGGCGACTGTGTGGTTGTTGGGGGAGTGCATTGAGACGGGAGACACGCCCGCGGTGGCGGCGGCCATATCCAAAGGCATCTGCCAGTTCCCAGAGGGGCTCTGCCGGCTGTGCTGCTGGACCATGGCGGTCGACGTGGTGGCCGGTATCGAGTTCTGCGAGACCCCGGTGGTAGTGAAGGCTGCGAATCGTTCCCGCGGGTCGTACCCGAGCTGTTCCAGCAAGGCAGCCTCTCCAGCCTGGCCGGCGCTGAAATCAAACGTCATGGCTGCCCGAGTTGAGGAGTCAACGCAGGGCAAGGGGGAAAGAGAGCAGAAGGGCTGGAGGAAGGGAAACTGCGATGCTCGATAGTATTGTACTGCGATGTGCTGCGAGCGTGGTCAGGACACCGCTCTTTCAAGGCCTCTAGGAGAGACCGAAGAGATGTCAGAGAAAGGTCATGAGCTGCGGCGAGCAACCGTTGACCTGGACCTGGACCTGGGCGGAAGGAGGGATTAAAGCAGAGCGGCTAAGGTGGGAGAAACTCTGTAGACCCCGGATGGATGGGGAGAGAGAGGGGGAGGGAGGAGGCACAGAGGAGGCTTGGGAGTGAGAGGGATCTCTCAAGTCAAGGTTGCGCTGTTCTTGTCTGTCGACGTCAACAATGCCGAGCTCTACGCAATGTGCGATGTCTTCGGTCTTTGTTGGTAGGGTTGTGTAAAAGAGCAAGACAACGTGACAGAGGAGGGAGAAAAAAAGAGAGACCAGGACAGAAGATGGAGCCGAGGAGGCCAGAACAAGACTGATTCTCTTCCTCGCGTCCCCTCCCTGCTGCAGTGTTGCCGTCTCTGCGTCTTGCGTCTGCGCCTGCGTCTGTTGTGGTTCGTTCTGGCGCTGGTCTCTGTTGCAATGGGGACGCTCAAGTCCCGCACATCACTCTCGTCTCTGGTCGTTGAAGAAGCGGTGAGCATGCAGCACTAGTAGCACGGCCAATCCCAGCCTCGACATGAATCAGACAAGGGTGTCGTCTCCACAGCTTCGAGAAAGTCTCTTCTGGCGTCCTCTGGGGCAGAAGGGACTTTGGGCCACCTTTGCCGGGGTCTGCTGGTCCCAGCGACAGGCTGATTGGAGCCCGTTGCAGGGCCCAGAGTCCGGCCTGCTCCTCATCCAGACTGACTGTACATAGTAGTAGCGTACCTAGGCAGCTAGGTAGGATATTATGTGGTATGTACCGGCGTATACGACCTTGGTTCCCGGCTCCACCCAAAATCGGAGGCCGGAACACCCACAGCACCAAGCCACGTACGGATCCGTGGAGCGCGGAGAGGAACATCGCGGGTAGCCTCTTCGCACTGTCCCCGAGACCTTTGCATGCCCTGCCTCCTCTGTTGCTTTCCTCACCTGGTCCGCTCTCGACACCACGACGAGCAGGCAGGCAGGGCCCAACTTGGATTTTCAGAGTGTGCTGCCTGCCCGCCGAAACAGGACTCGAGCAGCATGAACATGTCAACATTCCACCCGCCGGTCATGTGAGCCAGCGGACCAGGTCTTCTGAAACCCCAACGAAGACCTTTTGTTGGAGACTTGGCGAGGTTGCAGAGATGGTGAGTTGGCCCAGCCACATGTGTGTACATAGTAGCCCACAGCAATGGCATGCACGTACAGAGTTGGCAGCAGACCACAGAATATCTCGTTTTTCAGGCTGCCCACCAGGGTCCTCCTCATGGGCGATGGACGTGGGTTCATGGTCTCTGGTCTTAGTAATGCTGCCATCCCACCTGCGTTGATAGTGCTGATCCTGTGAGACACTGTCGGCGCAACCCAAAGCAGAAGCTGGCCGTCTCGCAATCTGTTGCCACCCTGTGACACCGTGCGGCGAGTATGAGGGTGGAGGTGATTGCACAAGGCACACGAGAACCATATCGGGACCTCGAGAGGGAATGACCGGTGTTGGTTAAGGTCTGACACTGACGAACTCAGATCGGGGCGGCATCCGATGCCAGCAGATAGATCAGTTGACGATGGCGGGATTGTGCAGAGGCGGCGATAATGTTTACAACGCTGGATACGACGTACACGCACGGATGGGCTGGCTTGTTGGCGGCATGGTCCAAGTACTGTGTACTCCGCAAAGCCGCCCGCTGACAACCCGCGCTTCTCCGTGACTGCCCACGATCCGCCCTCGCCCGACAGGACTCGTGACAAGCATGCCCGTGCTCTCGGAAGACGTTTATCGCAGCATCGCTGCGTCAGAAATACTGCTCAAGTGGTGAATGTGCGCGTCTCAAGCCGCTTCCATTCTCGTTGCTGGTTGAGAGCTCCACAGAATGGAGAGGACAAAACAGGCCATGCGGGTTCTTGCTTCGCGCGAGTCTCCGTCCGAGAGTGGACTTGTGGGGTGAAGCATCGTGTTGGCCTGCTCCTGCAGAAAGTTGACACAATGGGTATTGCGATACTGGCAAGCCGGTAAGCACCCGTGGAGCCAGCCCACCCTCACACAAATCCAGTCGTCCATGGCTCCGAGGCTGCGTCGGGCGTCGTGAGCAGTACCGTGCTTAGACGGCAGGTAACGTAAGTACCTTATTGCATGCATAGCAGATGTGTCCGCACAGAAGAGGTAGCGCAGCAGGGACCTCTTCGAACAGTCCCCGCCCAAAGACTGGGAGGCAACGCGCAAGTAGCGACACAGTGAGAGAGCTGGCCACGATAGGTACAGACGGCAAGTCTCGGGTGTATGGTAGTGTCATCGCATCGTATCATTGCTCAGTCCAGATTGGCCTGCTGGCCTGCTGGCCTGCATGGCAACCATGACGGTCCGTCTTGCTTGATGAGTGGCCAAAAGCCTGGACACGCATGCTGCGTGGCAGCTATTCGTTGGACGGCGACGGCAAGCCCTGCAGCCCCTGCAAGCCGCCAGCCATCCTACATACACCTAATTCTTCCCCACGCCCACCCACGCCCACGACGCTGCCCGTACACCACACTAGTGTACACAACCATACCAGCCCACAACAGGTAAGCCCACAACAGGTAAAACCCCGTGCGCATCACCGTGCCGTGGGTTGGCGTCCAGACGGCTCTCAGAAAAGGTCCAGGGTCAAACAACCCTGACCCACGTCCCCTTATTAAGTCCAGCAAGGACCCTGCTTCGGACTCCTCTCTCCCCCTCTTCCCTGGCGTTGGGGGAGGGGGGTTTCCACCCCGAGAGCTTGAGAGGGGCAACGAGGCGTTACTGTGTGTGTGTTTGTGTGTGTGTGTTTGTGTGTGTGTGTGTGTGTGTGTGTGTGTGTGTGTGTGTGTGTTTGCCATATGATGATGACTACACTACACCACTGCAGAGTGCAGATACCACAGCGACAATAAAGACCCCAGGTGCGTGCTCTCCCTCGCAACTGCCAGGCTGTAGCATCAGATCCCCAGCCCCCACAACTGTCCCTAGCCCCGACCGGGCGGCCAGGTCGACTCAGCTGCCCTGTTTCGGCAATCCGTCTTCGCGGACCCGGTGGGAACAGGGCCATTGAATCGGACGATGAGGCTCAGGGTCTTGGTATGCATCCTGCCCCATACACTAGAGCGGTGGGGTTGCGATGCTGGCGATGCATGAGGGGCATCTTTGCGTCGTGTTGCCCCTCATGCAATAGTGTAAAATGCTCAGTCCGGGCTGCTGGCAAGATGAGCCTCAATCCTTGGGCCGGAGATCGATCCTTTCTTGATCGTCTGCAGGCGGCGAAACACTCTGTTGGCCCGGGCTCTTGATTCGCGCTGCGCGCTAAGGGCCGTCGTTGTAACTGACCGCCGTTTACCCACTGCCTTCGATGCCTGGTTACATGGTAGACACCGCGGCTCGTCGACGGAGGCCAAAAGTGCCCCGTCGTCATGATGGGGGACTAAGCCAAGACCTCTCTGATGGTTTTGTTTGCCTTGCTGCATGCAGACCTGGAGTGCAGCGATACTAAAGCGCGCCGCTGTGTTCTTACCCTGCTGTCGTTAGAGCAAAAGCTAGCCGGGGTGAGTACCATGGCTGGCAAGGCACGCCTGGAATGCGTTATGGTCTCCCAGGGAAGCCCCCGGTAGAGCCGATATGGCATTTCGAAGCGGCACTATACACCTCAGAACAATGCTGAAATTTGCCATTGAGTTTTGGGGATGCAACTCTCTACATCACCAAGAACTGTGTTCCGTCCTCGCCTGCCGCGCACGTCTCATTGAATGGTCTGGGACAAGGGAAAGGCAGGGTCCCGAGGTCTGAACACCTGCGGGCTATCATCTCCCGCCTATGGTCGATCTACTAGTTGCATGCACGGTGACTACACTACGTGCCGAAGCGGGACAAGTTGACCACTCGAGGGACGGGTTGGTCCCTGTTGCTGAGACTGTCATGGTGCCGAACTCATGCTGCCTCGTGCCTCGACAACGTCGGCCGCGATAGCGTGCCTCTTTTCGATATCGTGCAGCCAAGGGCATCGAACAGTGGACCCCCCTCAGCTGCATGTCTCGCTGCAGGGCCATGATGAGCTTCTGCAGGTGCAGTTCTCAGGGGTGAGGGAGATTTTTTTGCCTCACCCCTTCCGCATCCTAGCCCGGGTCTGGCGTGACGCCCATCTGGGCCTGCTGGCCACAGCGGCCACTCATGGGGCCATGGCCTAGCCGCAGCTTCTTGCGTGATCTTGATTGATGTGGTGATCCAGATCGCCTCATCGTTACCGAGACCCGTGCCTGGCCTGGTCAGGATCTCTACATAGGCGCAGCGCTTGTAGAACGGTGAGTTTCGGCTACTGTGGGTGGGTGCGGCACGCCTGCTTCAGATACTACACGCAACGAAGGCAGACTATGAGATTCCCGCTGTCGAGGTGACAAGACCAGCTGTGGACACCATTCAAGACGGCATGGGGAGAGGGGGACGCCCGGACGTCGGAAATTCGTCGCTGCCAAATGTGTAGGTAGCCTCTGAAAATCGAGCTACTTCAGGGCTCCAAGCCGAACGGCGGTAAATTATCGCCGTCCGATCTCACGCATACAATGACACAACTGGTGGCCGTTAACATCGCCAAACAGCACGGATATACCTGTAGATTTGGGGACGGGTAGTCCTACAGATGGCATGTTGCAGCGAAACCCCGTTGCTGACTAGTGTGGCTTTGCCTACCAACCAGCCTGCCTGATGAGAAGAACTGCAAACAGATCGGCACCAACCGGTGCTCGGTTCCTTTTGACTTGCAGATGAATGCTGAGTGAGATGAACAGCCATCAGCCGCGAAGAAAGCACAGAGGGTAATTGGCCTTTTGGCATGAAGCAGGCATGCGTTTACACTGTCCCTGCTGGTCCTGCTGGTTGCGCTGGATTCGCACTTACAAGACGATACAGTATCTCGGTGCTCGCCGAGGGAGGCCGACCGGGTCGGTCCTAGCCTGCACCCTAACCTCTCGCCTTGGAAACCGTTCGTGGCTCGATCTCTGCACAACGTTGGGCAGGCAGCGGGAGTTCAGGGTTGCCCACAATGCGCCGATCTGTTTCGGGCTTTTTCCGGGTCCATTGAGGAGCCTCCTCGGCATCTGCGAACTGCCAGTCTGGTGTCTGGCTAGTCAGGCCTAGCAGGATGTTTCCTAATGTGTGAGAAAGATCGCAGGTGCGTCTGTCAAGACTTAGGGCAGCATAGCTCAAGTCTGGGTAGGAGGAGAGCACCACCACTAGGGAGAATGCTGGCGCCAAGTGCAAAACTCTCGTCCAACGTGTCGGTCTGAAGGCTCAGTCATTTGCGATTGTCCATGTTGCTGCTGCTTTTGCGGCGGCGACGCCTCCTCAGAGCACCTAAACATGCGTCGTCATATTGACGTCCTAGATTGTTTGGTCCCCGTCCTCCGCGCATGGGAATAAAGCACACCAAGTCTTCGTGTCTTTGCTGGAGATCCCGTGATGCTAGCCGTGCTGCCACAACCGGTGCCAGGCCGCATTGCGATCGTGCTGGTCTCGGACACCCCGGATTCAGGGGGGTGTTCGCCCCTCGTACAGGTCCATGCCCAGTCCCCTTCCAGGACGACAGATGAGGATCATTGAAAATGGGCTGCCATGCCATGCCTCTGCCATGCTCGATGCTCGGGTCGGCAGGTTTGGATGGGCAAGCTGGGGTTGCTCGGTTGGCCTTGCCCAGAGCAGGGAGGGTTGACAGCGGTTTGTCGAGTTTGAGGCGAGGGTGACGATGGGTAGACGAGAGACTGCATCTGACGAGAGTGCGGCAGTGTGCACCCTGAGTGGTAACCCTTAATGGCAATTGACAAGTTCGAAGGCGACAGTCATTGTTGGCGCCGGGCTGGATTTGCGTTGTATTGTATTGGAATGAATTGAAAGAACGGACCCCCGAAAGGGTGAGAAAGGGCGTGTCGGTCGGAGTGAGAGATATAGAGAGTGATTGTGTGAGCAACGGGCGATTGCAGCCTCCTCAAGAAGGTGCCTGAAAACTCCATTCTGCCTGTCGTCAGTCGGGTCAGCCAGCGGGAGTCAACTTTGGGTTGCCTCGTCCAACCATATACCAAAGCCAAACGTCAACCCCCCGCCCCCTCCCCCAAGCCGTGGCCTCCGTGACCTAGCCAACCGGCCAGCCGTCTGTTGGTATTGTTCAGACGGCAACAATACCAACATAGCCGAACTTGTGAGCAGCTGCGATCCCTGGCTCGGTCGGCCTAAGCACGGGAACGTTTGGTCCCTCGTCGGGCTCTTGCCTGTCCCCCCCCCCCCGGGCCAACCAGCTCATACCTCGAATCGTGTGCTGTTTAGTTGTCGGCCCTTCCAAGTGATGAGAGCCAGGACAAAGAACCAGGGCACCCGAAACCGTGTCATCTTCCCAGGCCGAGCTGTTGTCGCGTCCATCTTGCAGGCCAAGAACACCCAGCGCACGGCGGCCACAAGCACTGCAACCGACCCCATCGCCAGCACGTCTAGAGACAGCCGCGTACCCGTCATGATCCCCGACCTCTTCACATCATGGCCGCCCGTGAGGGACGAGCTGCAATCCGCGACGAGCGCGTCCCAGGATGACACCGTGAGCCTCTGCCTGCCGTTCCTGTCGGGGGACAAGAACGACGGCTGCAATGGCTACGGCGTGCCCCGTCTCGACCGGGAGAGGCACATCAGATTTCTACACAAGCAACTGGGCAAACACCCGGCCCCCTTCGTCGCTGCAGATGCCAGCCGGCCGTGGTTCCTCTTTTGGTCCCTGAATGGGCTGAGCCTGCTGGGCGAGAACATATTCTCCTACCGGGCCAGCTTGATTGACACGGCGCGTTCGATGCAGAACGATACGGGCGGCTTCGGTGGCGGCAATGGTCAAATGTCACACCTGGCAACCACCTACGCCATGGTTCTGACCCTGGCCCTCGCCGGCGGGGACACCGTATACGAGGTCGTGGACAGGAGGGCCATGTGGAAATGGCTATGTTCCCTGAAGCAGCCAGACGGCGGCTTTCAGATGGCTGTCGGCGGCGAGGTGGACGTTAGGTAAGGGTCTCACCCACCGCCTCCTCGTTGTTCCCCCCCCCCATCCCCGTACGCCTCAACCTATGTGCTCGACTCTGAGATCCGAACCTAGGGGCGCCTACTGCGCAGCAGTTGTGATCTCCCTGTTAAACATCCCAACGGATCTGACCCCCGAGTCTCCGGCATGGACCCCTGATCATCCCACGCTATTCACAAAGCTGCCAGAGTACGTCCAGAGATGTAGGTACATACAATGGCCCCCCGTATTGTTGGCCACTCCCCCTGGCCCGGCAAACGTTTCTCGCTAATCTCTCACCACCCAAGGCCAAACATTCGAGGGAGGGATATCAGCCCATCCGGGCGCTGAAGCACATGGTGCATATGCCTTTTGCGCGCTAGGCTGTCTTGCCCTTCTGGACTCTCCCGATCGCATCATTCCGAGGTAAGCAACCTCCAAACATGCAGACAGGAGCTTGGGGGTGGTGGTCACCTCGGTCTTCATCCCCTTACCTGACCAGTCAAATGATGACAAGAAGCTTCGCATGCTGACTGACACTTGGCCGCGGGTGATGCTCAGATACCTTGACGTTCCACGACTCATCTCTTGGCTATCCTCACGCCAGTATGCCCCAGAGGGTGGGTTTTCTGGTCGTACTAACAAGCTTGTGGATGGATGCTACAGCCATTGGGTCGGTGGGTGCTGGCCGCTGATCGAGGCCGCTCTCGCAGGAGGGGCTGCGGCAGCACCTGGAGGAGGATGCGGCAGTGCCTACGCACCTCCGGTGAGAGGCGAACAGCCTTGCCAGAAACACAGGCTCCCCACCCCCAGCCGGAGCCTGTACAGCCGAGAGGGTTTAATCCGCTACATCATGTGCTGCTGTCAGGACCAGACCAAACGTGGTGGCCTGCGAGACAAACCCAGCCGGTACGTAATAGATGGGCCAGGCTTCCAAAACTCTTGTGGCGACGAATCGCAACACACAGATACACGCTCTCTCTTCTTTCTAACTTGATTCTTATAGCAATTCGGATGGGTATCATACATGTTACGTCCTCGCGGGCCTGAGCTCCGCACAGCACAAATGGGAGCTCGTCGACACGGTCGTTCCTGACATTAACGCCACCCAATGCGATGCAGTGGACATGGGCGGGAGGATGTTCAGCGCTGGCGGGCAAACTTACCCTGGCACGTCATGGTCCGTCACGCCGTGCCTCGGCGACGACGAAGCATGCATTTTTGACGAGCAAGATCGTCTTGTGCCGTTGCACCCGCTCTACGCCATTCCGGTCGGTCGCGTGGCGGATATCAAACGGTATTTCGATGCGAAGCCAGGGTTCTAGAATCCTTTACCCGCTGCGGGCCAAGGCAAGCGCACGCCGCTCGGTGGCACTTGTCTCGCAGCAGTCTCAGCAAATTGGCAAATTCAAAACAAATGATGGTTTCGTGCAGGGCGATCGGAGGGACCATCTGGAGCCTGCTCCAGATCGCACAGTTCAATGCCACGTTTACCCATAGCACAGCATTTGTAGTCCCGGATGTCACGTGGCGATGGTGAACGACGACATCAGATGCAATGCGGGTGACGGTGTGCCGCGTCCCGTCTAACATACCTCCCTCGGGAGTAACATGGATCGGGAATGAAGCTCGGGTTACAGGTCGAAGGAATGTACACAAGGCAGAGCGACCAGAGACGAACGAGGAGGTCATGTTCCAGAAGAAATAGCAGAGTACCATCCTGTGGTATGAGATTAGTCGGCAAAGTATCCTACGGGTCGGTCTGTCTCTAGGTCCAATGCTATGTAATCAAGTTGATTTTCTTGGGTTCCCGGCGAAGTCCGGTTCGACCGAGGGCGAGGAAAGGGGGGGGGGGAAGGAGACTAGTAGTTGTCAATCCCATAAACCCTGACCACAGAGGACAACCTCGTCGCCCACAGTAAAACATATGCGCATGAACTACGCCCGGGACCGGGGCCAGGACCTCTAGAGGGCCGCGACGGGCAAGGTTCAGGACGCCACTCAAGCGAAGGGAGGTCTGGGTGTGTGCCGGATCGCGGGCACATGGAGGAGACATATGGCCTGGGAATGCACGGTGAGAGAAGCCTGAGCGGAGTGTGCCAATCAAGGCGGAGGCGGAGGCAGGCCAAGCAGGCGGCGAAGTGCTGCATGTGTCGTTTTGGGCCTCTTGCAGGAATTCTGACGATGCATTGCAGATTGCACTTTAGTTGACCGACGACTTGGCCGGGATAAGCAAGAGGAAGAAGCAGGAAAGCGCAGAGTAAATGCAGGGACCGGGCACAGAGGGGACTGACGGCTGGGGATCGCGGTGGGACGCTGGAGACGGATGCCGAAGACATGATGGAAAGGAGACTGCTGTCGATGCACGGGCACACCCTCCTGGGCCTCGAAAACGGGCCACATGAGTTGACGTGTCCGCCTGGAGTTGTTCATGTACGTACATTACTATGCAGTCAGATATCAGATGATCACCCGAATGGCTGTTCCCGATGGTGGGTGTGGGTGTTTGGGAGTGTGTCCAGATAACTAGGGTAGTACATGCAATGGAGATAGGTATGCATGAACAGGAAGGAGGACGATTTCTTGGTTTCATGTTATCTTGTGTTATTTTGTAGTTTTATCTATAGCTATCTACCTATATATATATGAGAGGGGTGAAGGC
>NQMI01000113.1:59246-154096 GCA_002270565.1 Stenocarpella maydis
GGGGGAGGGGTGGGGAGGGGGCGGCCTCGTGTAGGCGGAGGCATGCAGGCCAGGCTGGAGCGATGGAGCCCGGAGCCGTGCTGATGGAGCTGGAGAGGGCTGCATGGCGCAGTGGTTTTTGACTCAGATGCATCTGAGACGGACTGCAGCAAGAGGAGCAGTCCACAGCTGGAAGGGCAAGGGAGAGAGAGCGCAGCCCGTGGGTGCAAGGCATGTTTTGGATCTTTGTGGGACACCTCGTGGCAGTACATACACACACATATGTGAGTACACAGGCCTTGCACGTGCTAGGACACACCCGTATGGCGGCAGCAGGAGCAGTGACTGGTCTCGTCAGGCTTGAGTCGAGCGTGATGCAATGCAGTATGACGTTTGCGGACTGGACTCGGACTGCAGGCTGCACGCGGAGCAGCAGGCTCGCGAGCCACCGGGAGAGATGATGCAACCGGCAGGCCATCAGCTAGCTGCCCGGGCCACGTCGGTGGTCGAGTCGATCGAGGTCGAGTCTATCGAGTTCGTCAAGCCGGTCGATTCTATTCCGTCGCTTGCATCGAGCCCCAATGGTGGTTGGTCGGGTTGGGTGGGTGGTTGCATGGCGACGCGCGACGGCTGGTGGCAGCCCTCGTCACTTGGCGCGGGACCTCGCCGGCCTGGCCAACCACGCATACATCTGAAACAGACGGCACTGCCGTCTTCTGCTGCTTGCGGGAGGGAGTTGGTGAGGTGGTCTGCCTAGCAGAGTGGACGTGGCTTACTTGCGTCGTTGATTGAACGGGTGAATGAGTCGAGTTCGCGGGCAGGGAGAGCTTAACGCAATTGGCCAATCACAGGCGCAGCCGGCCTCGGGTCGGCCTGGCCTTTGATCGACCCCCCGACATGGTCCGTGCGCTGCCTGGCCTCAGGTCTCTGGACGTCAACAGCCGCGGTGCCGACTCGATCCACAAGGAGGGCCACAGACCACAGAACCACAGGGGCCCGTCCCCATCATGGCCGATCGGATCCAGATCTGCACACTATGTAAGTGCTCAGGGTACTAAGCACACACCCTAGTCTGGGGCTACACAAACTACACCGCGTCGGCCGTGTCGAAAAGTTGTCTAGACCGGGGCCGCCGACTCTCGACGCCATCCATCCATGACGGGACATCGATATCATACAACCGTGTATGTATGGGCCCGAGAAGGCTGGAAGTGTTGCCCCGACACCCCAAAATGCTGCATGCTCGGTGCCCCAACACCGTGGGCCGAGGTTCAATGCCCAGCGCCCGCCCCCAAGAGAAGAAGAAATAAAAAATACAGGGCACCAAGGGCACCACCCCCCCCCAGATAAACCCCACACTCACCCTCCAGAACCACACCGGCGGAGAGTATCGCCTGCTTCTGCCGTTTCTGTTTCTGCTGTGGGTTTCGGCCTGGTACACAGTGGTCCCCCCCGCCCCATGTACTGCCAAGGTACCGCGCTGCGCGGTGGGCGGCACAGATGGTACAGCATCGCAACCAAGACCCCTCGCGCGCATGGAATCCCGCGGTACTTGGAGCCGTTGTGCGCTACATTCTGATATCTCGATTAATTTCAAAGCCGCATTGCCAACTCATCACTGCATGAGTGGCATTGCTAACGCATGCGCTGCTCTGCGCTGCTCTCTGTGCTGCTCTCCTCTCTGCTCTCCTCTCTGCTCTGCTGCTACATGTGCGGTACAATTGTACACCGCGGTATGGGCTACACCACATGATGCACGAAACCCGGGAAAGGGCAACCGCTGTTGCTTGCGATGCTCGACTGATCTTGTCGACTCGACTCGAAAATTGTCTGAAACGACCAGTGCCCAGCTGTCCGCCGACCACCACCACCACTCTCACCTTCCCCCTTCGTGCTCGCCGCCGTGCCCTTCCCCTCTCACGCCACACTGCTTACAGTCAATCGGACCCGGACAGCTGGACCGTTCGATTGCGTTATACCGCGAGGTAGCTGTGCGCCCATGCTCAAATCATCGCCGTCCCCAGCAGCTGCAGGCCCATGCAAGGGTCTGCCAGCCTGCCCAGCCCGCCCCCGTCCGACAGTCCATCTTCTTTTTGCCTCACCGACTTCCTCCGGCAATCTGCCACGGCCTGTCTGCCGCTCTTCTACCGGGCCCCTCATCTTGTCCTCCCCCTCCCCTCTGTGTCGTACAGACATGGCAAGACGACTCTCTACTCGCAAGCAAGGCTCTTCCTCGTTTCTGGCGACCCCTACTGCTGCCCCTCCGGCCCATGAGATTGGATGCCACAAACCGGGCCCCCATCGTCAACCAAGCGCTGATTCTCCTCCAGCCACCAGGCTTGTTATTCGCCAGCCGCCGTTTGTCTGCTCATCCAAGATCCTTCTAGCTTTCCTGTGCACGCCCCCCCCCCAAGGCAGGGCCCTGGACTCTGTTCCAATTCATTCAACGGTTCCCCCGCCTCCGAGAGGGGCAAAGGCTTGGAACAAAGTCACTGTCGCTGCCAACACACGGTCCGTCTCCCTTGTGCGTTATGAGTCCATTCCATGGTACGTGTACAGCATCCAATTGCGACGCCTCGTGCAGTCTCTCCCATTCACGGCACTCTCCGCACAAGGCATCTGGCAAAGTCCAATATATACCCCCATGTAACAAGTACGGAACCCGACTCCTGCAGAAAGCCAAGGACAAGTAAGATAAAGGGCGGAAGGCACAAGGCCCAAGGCCCAAGGTGTTCGCAGCCAAGCGCCGGCGCCAGTCGAGACAGGTCGTAAATGGGCCCTGCAGTACCTGCTCAAGCTGGCCCCCATCGAGAGACCCCCGGGGTGATAGCTCCCGCCCTGGCCGGAGCTTAATCTCGAGCCGTTTCCGGGCACGCAGGCGCAGGCGCAGGCGCAGCGTCTCGCCGCATGGCAAGCTGTGGCCATGGCACAACAAAATCCTTCCAGAACGCGAGGCACCGCGCGCGAGTGCGAGGCGCCTGTCCCGGGACATTACATGTATTCCTGAGGCTGGAGGGGTGCATCAATGTACAGGTGCGTACCTCGTCCCGTACCCCGAGCTACGGCGAGCCCAGGAACCAGGCATACCCCTTCCCTCCTCTAGGTCCGGATTCCCTATGGCGGCCAATCTAAGTGGCAGGCCGCAAAGATGGGCCATGTCGAGTCCTGCTCTCTGTCGCAAATTTCTCACCTCGCCGGCCCCTCGGTTTGCATCTCTCGTGCAGTCGATTCACGCGCAGAGATTGGTCGGTTCCCAAGGACGGGTGCCATTTGCCACATCACTCCAGTCTTCACTCAGTCCCTTTGTGCATCGCACCGGCCTTGTACCCAGCAGAGACATGCGCCCCCGAGCCCTCGCCGGGCACCGCGAGCCCCAAGGGCGCTCGACATGCCCGTACCGTGCTTGTGACTCTGCTGGTCGCTCTACACGCCTCTTGGGAGGTGCCGTCAGACCACGGTCAAGGTTGCGGTCGTGGGGGAGAGTTGCGGTCACCTCCAGAGGCCCGGCTCTCCCTGTCATCCGGCGATACGTACCTTGACAGAATTAAACCGGAGAGACACTGGGCTCACTGGTGAGATGCCCCCATCGCCAAACCTCGTGGCCGTTGTCTGTTCTTGACCTCAGTACCCCTTCGGCACCACCCTAGACTCGGATCCCACATGCTCGCTCGCTCGCTCGCTCGCTCCCCCCGTTCGTGTGCGTGCTGTACACACTCTGCTTGCCCGGCCTTGTCCCTCATGTACCCACCGTGTCCCTTTCTTCCTCTGTATCTAGTCCTTGTCTGCATCCGATGGCCACCCCCTTGTGTTTTGGTGGAGCTCTCTAGTCCCAGCGCTTCCTATCAACTGGCAACGGCGCACGCCAACACATCAAGATGGGTCACACTCTGAGAGCCGCATCTCGACTTGCATCTTTCGAACCCTTCCCCTTCCTTGCCCTCAAACCCCATGCTATTTCCTAGCCTCTTTCCCGCCGTCATTCCTTTTCCAGGTGGGAATTGGACCGGTTCTCGACGGAGCCCCGCACCACAATCAGAATTTCTGCAATAAAGCACACATGTCTCGCCGCTGCTGGCCCGTCTCCTCCTGCATCTCAAGGCCGGAATACGTAGCAACATAGTAGTAGCCCTACCACCACCGCTTGCCGCCACAACCAACATCATCTTCACCACCACCACCACCACCAACCAGCACACATACTTCTCTCTCCTCTCCTTGATCGAGCTCTCCCTTTTCCCGTACAGCCGCCCAGGACGTCCCGAGTGCAGAGCACGGCAGACACTCCAGCTTGCTCCCAGCCCCCCCGTCCGGTAATCAGCATTGCTGCCCTGCGTACTCGCTATCTCGGCACTTTTCGGTCTCCTAGGTGCACCTTACCCTCGGTTTGGGCTCGACTGCATCGCCGGAAAACCCAGACATAATTCTTTCGTGCTCATCCACCGCCGTTAGAGGAGAGATTTGTTCCGTGCTGCTGGCACCTGCCACCGGCACTTGTCTTTGGAACACCTCGCCGGGGCACCGGACGACGTTCTTGGTCAATCTCACCTCCAGCCTGCCGGCTTGGGGACCAACCCACGACCTCGCGCCCCGCCTCACGAGCCATTGAGGCCGCAATACCCAAAATGCGAGGATTTTATATGCAATACCTTGACAGTAAGTGACAGACAGATTCAATTGGCACCGCACAAACACCCACTGTCACTTCGCGAGCACGATCTCATACCCTCTTGTCCGGCCCGGTTGTGTCCCAGGTCTGGGGGATAAGTGATCCCCCGGGAGGCATGATGCATCTTATCTCAGATCGTTTGCAACACCAGGCCGAGAAGAGTGCCTGTGCAACCTCTATTGCGTTACTCTCGTGCGCTCCTGTTGCTCCACATGGGAAGAGGGGGGGTGATGGTCGGACAAGACCCCAAACCGCGTTCCCCTATCGATCTGGCGCATGCCGGAAGTCGTGCACCATTTCATATGCGTTCTCCCCCGTAGGGCTGGTATGGCGGGTGTTTTTGCATGGTTGGGTGCGCATGCAGACTGCCTTACGCCATTCGCCATGCCCCAGATCCCGCTCCTGGGAAGCTATCTGCATGCAATATTGTCCTGCCGACGCAAGGAGCGCGTGGAGACGACGGCGGGTTGGTTTGGCTGGCCAGAACTACCAGAGACAGCTCAGTCTGGACACCCCCCACCCCCCTCCCAGTCGGGCGGAGCTGTGGTTTTCAGTGATGGCCTTCAGCTGACAAACATGCATCTACAGGCCTCTGCCAGCGGCGCGGCTGGGAGCAACCCACATACGAGTGCTACCGGGAACCTGGCGGCTATACGTGTCTGGTCCTGGTCAACGGGCGCGAGTATCAGACCGATCTGGCCTACGAATCGGATGAGCTGGCACGTGAAAACGCGGCCATGCGCGCGTTTATGGTGTGCAGGAACTTCAGCGTCAATGGTGGCATGCTGGCCCGCAACGGCATCGTCCAAGGGCTTCCCGCAGATGAGTCAAACCGCAAGCATAGGAAGAGCAGCAGCCGCCACACGTCCTCGGCGTCTTCGCACTCCCACTTGTCTCACTCGCATGGCCACCACAGCCGCAGCCGCCGCTCTGGTCAGCATTCAAGTGGCAGCTCCACTGCCTCATACGAGTGAGCGAGGCCAAAGTGCCAGCGGGGCACGAGCATCAAGCCCGACCTCGGATCCCCCCCTTACCCCCAATAGATCCCCCACAACCCGGCGAGGGATGGTCGTGTTGCATGTAGGCCGTTTCATTGGGGCGACTAGCTGAGCAGTCCGGGGTCTTTGTTTGGCCCCCTTGCACCGAGGCCGACTCATGCGTTGACCCCCCCCCGCGCCAGGTGACCGAGCCCTAATGGACTGTGACTTATGGGGAACCGAGGGAGAGCTACGTAGGACCAGGCACGACTCGAAAGGATGAAGAGGAAGAAAAGATGATGCCGAAATACCACCCGGACGATATAAAACATGACGAAGGCTTCACAGCAATCGGCGCTCTCCTACATCGAGTCCCACCCGAGATGATGACGAACTGCTTTTTCCATATTTTCTTCTCTCCTTTGAACTCTTTTACAGCAACTACTTGATGACGACCGAGTCATCTTGGTAAAGAGAGACGACGAAACCCTGCATCAGCCCCTGGCTACATGTTGACGAAATTATGAGTTTACGACCTAAAAAGACATGAATATTCGAACATTCGAGACCAACAGTTGCGGCATTTCTGATTATACCATCTGGGAAGCGACTTGTTTCTCGTCTCATGAACTGTTCCCAGTTAATATGGGCAACGGCCACATGAAATGGGCAGCTGGGAATGGCGAAAACTGAAAAATACCAGAGCATTGTGATTTTACAAAGGCAGGGATATGGGACGGACGGACGGACGGACGCAAATCGAGGTATAAGAAGCAAGCAAGAGAACGTGGCAGGACAGGTGAAGTCCCGAACGTGCATTTGGGGGGGGGGGGAGGTTGTGTTCGCGACAGGCGGAGCCCTGAGGAGGGGGACCTCTGAGTATCAGGTGATGGAGTGAGTGGCTGATTGCTGAAGCCGGCGAGAGGAGAGAGTTGAAGTTTGAGAAGACAAAAGCGACGTGACGACCTCATGACCATTCCAGATTTACAGACTTCTAGAGTTGATGATAATGACCACAGCTTGATGGGGGATTTTTTGGGGTGGAGGGGGGAGGAACCCATGTTCAGGTTATATATTATATTTCAAATGCATACCAAAACATTGATACCGGTATTGTACTGGAGAGACTGATCGCGAATGTTGGTGCGTACGGTGATTATATTGATTTTGGCGTGTCTCGTCCCTTTTGTACCGGAGTGGCTACAGCACCAGTGGGCTGTGGTGTACTGTACAGTGGGCCGGGGTTTATTTGGCCAACATCAGGTGACTCTTGTTTGGTCGTTTCCCCCTGGCCTGGCTCTAGCCCCCTCTTTATGGCTTCCTGTATTCAATAGGTTGTTGCTCATGCCCGTTGCAGTGGCGCTGGCTGTGGGGTCTAGAGCGTTTGGGTGATAGTAGCGTGCGTGTTCCTCGTCGTATTGTAACATTTATTTCCTGCCTGCCATGATGGGCTGATGTCAAGAGCTCAGCCCGCCGCTGGACCACAGCAATAAGCCACCCAGGCGATCGGCCCGAGGATGGGATTGCAAGGGAGCTGACATGCGAGACATGCGAGACACACGAGACGCACGAGAGGCCACATGTCCTTGATGGCAGGATAGGTGGTTGTCTCAGACATGGATGCCTGTCTGCGCCGTATGAGGATGCTTTTGTATTTATTACTGTATTACTCAGGTACTTACTTGTATTGGCGTGCTTGAGAAAAACCGGCTGCTTCTTTTCTTCCGAGGGGCCGGGGGTCGCGCCAGCACTGTGACGTCCTACTGGGGAGAGGACGAGCAAGGGCTTGTGGGAACCACATGCCTGTACACAGCTTGCGCAGATGTGCTGTAGATATCTGGTGTACTGTTGTGTGGCGGGCCTATTGCTGGATGAGTGGTCGTTGTTGGACTTTGGTCCGTGTTGTCGACGGCACGCAATATGGATGCCAGATACATAGACAGACTATTTACGTGTGTATGTATGTATGTACGTGTGTATGTATGTATGTGCGTGCGTGCGTGCGTGCGTGCGTGCGTGCGTGCGTGCGTGCGTGCGTGCGTGTTTTTATACTATAATATTTCTCCTTTGGATTCTTCTACTACAGCTGCGTGCTTATGTATTACACATAAACATTATACTAAACAAGGAGAGTTGGTTGGTCTCAGTCTAATATAACCTCTTTCTCCAATGCATGCCCTTGTCCAGCCCATGTCCGTCGTCAATTGATTCTCATTACCCCACCCCCACCCCCCTGTGCCTCCGTGCCTCCCTGCTCTGCCCCCTTTTTCGCGCTAAAACCTGGGAGCCTGGGCCTCTGCAGCCCACTACCACCAGGCCACAACCTAGCTGGGCAACCCGGCTATGTACCCACACTGCCTGGCTGGGTAGGCCGGTACATGAACATCTGGGAAGTGTAATGTCCAGAGGGGGCCAATTCCCCATGTCCCTTCCCGCTCCCAATTTATTACACAGTACAGAGGCACAATCTGTCACCATCCGCATCCACCGTCCTGATTCACCCATCCCGCTGACGGTGCAACCTCCCCTTCCACAAATCTCAACATCAACCCCAACAAACCGCCTTCTTTTTTTTCCCTTCTTTTTTATTGCCCTTTATCCCCTGGCCTCAGCTCTGATCTGCCCTGCTGCGTAAAACGCAGCAGTCCTCCTCGCTCACTTGATACTCCAGGACACTATCACCAGCAAGCTTGCGCCAGCCCTCTGCCTCTCCAACACCACTCCTGATCCTCGGCCCACGTCTTCGTCGCTCTCGCCGTCGCATAGCAGCAGCCTCCCCGTCGCCCATTGTCCCGACCCTTCCACAACGCTCCTTCAAGGCAGCCTGGTGCAACTGAGTCCACTTTCTAACTACAACCATGAAGGGTGAGCGCCTCCCTCGGAACCGCAATCCCTGGCGTGGAACTCACATGCTCGCGACTCCGGTCAGTCGACCTGGCTGACATACTTGTCTTCCTGCTACAGCTCTTATTCTCGTTGGTGGCTTTGGCACCCGCCTCCGGCCTCTTGTACGAACTGCCCTCTTCTCGGTCATTCCTTACCTCAGACACCTGTCCCATCCGCACGGCGGCGACATACAGCCCATCCGTCAGCTTTAGCTGCGTGCTACAGTCGCTGACACCGTGTCGTGTAACCAGACCTTGACAATGCCCAAGCCCCTCGTCGAGTTTGCCAACAAGCCCATGATCGAGCACCAGATAGAGGCCCTAGCTGAGGCCGGTGTTACCGATGTCGTCCTTGCCGTCAACTACCGCCCAGAGGTCATGGAGAACGCCCTATCAGAGGTTAGTCCCCGGCAGCTGTCCCCGTCCTGTCGTGTCACGTTCTATCCTATCCTATCACCACCTGCCTACGATTTATGCGGGCAGACCTTTCCCTCCCTTGCCTCGGGCCCGCCGGTCTGTGCCGCCCCGAGGCACATCTCTCTGGACTCGTCCTGACCTTCTCCTTCGCATGCAGTACTCGAAGCGCTTCGGCATCAACATCACCTTCTCAGTCGAGACAGAGCCCCTGGGCACTGCCGGCCCCCTGAAGCTGGCCGCCGATACCCTCCTTAAGGACGACTCTCCATTCTTTGTCCTCAACTCGGACGTCACTTGCGAGTACCCTTTCAAGGAGCTCATCGCATTCCACCAGAAGCACGGCAACGAGGGTACCATTTGTGTCACAAAGGTCGAGGAGCCTTCCAAGTATGGTGTCATTGTGCACCAGCCTGGTCACCCATCCCGCATCGAGCGCTTCGTCGAGAAGCCCGTCGAGTTTGTTGGCAACCGCATCAACGCCGGCATCTACATCCTCAACACCTCGGTCCTCGACCGCATCGACCTGCGCCCCACCTCCATCGAGCAGGAGACCTTCCCAGCCATGGTCAGGGACGGCGAGCTGCACTCTTTCGACCTCGAGGGCTTTTGGATGGACGTCGGCCAGCCCAAGGACTTCATTGCCGGCACCGAGCTCTACCTGCGGTCACTGGAGAAGAGGAAGTCCGGCCTTCTCGCCCCTCACACCGAGCCGTACGTCCATGGCAACGTCATGATCGATCCCTCGGCCAAGATCGGCAGCAACTGCAAGATAGGGCCACACGTCACCATCGGCCCTAGCGTGGTCATCGGGGATGGCGTTCGCCTGCAGCAGTGCGTCCTCCTGAAGGGATCCAAGGTCAAGGACCATGCTTGGGTCAAGAAAACCATCGTGGGTTGGAACAGCACCGTCGGAAAGTGGGCACGCCTGGAGAACGTGACCGTCCTGGGCGACGATGTCACGGTCGGCGACGAGATCTACGTCAATGGCGGCAGCGTCCTGCCTCACAAGTCCATCAAGGCCAACGTGGATGTCCCCGCCATCATCATGTAAAAGACCAATGTCTTGTGGCTTGGTTGTGTGGTGTTGGCCGCCGCGGTTTATGAACAAAGCAAGCCGGCAATCAATCCAGCGGTAACCGGCGCGCGGCAGCAACCCCCTGTTTCACTTTAATATCCCCTTCTCCACCCCTTCCCATGCAGAGGAACACCCTTTTTTTTCTTCTTTTTTTTCCCCTGTACCATGTAATCGGCGGATTCCCAAGTAGCCCCACCCCTCTAGCCTCCTTTGGGCCCCGGCCCGCCCTGCTGGGCATTCAAAAGACCCCTGGGTCTCAAACATGTGCATTTGAATTATGGCCCGGCGTCGGATATTGCGGCACATGGTTTACCATCTTGATCACTCTCGCGGCTGTCGAGAATTTTACCTCAAGACATATCTCCCACGACCTATTCTCCCTCTCTTTGTTTCTAGTTTCTCTTTAAATTTCCTGAGGACGGCAGGCATAAGATGGTAAGAAATGCGGCGAAGGAGGAGGAGAGCAGCCTCTGATAGCAGAACTCATGAGCATAAAATTGGGTGATGAATTTGACGACATGGTTGGTACTTTTGGGGTTGCAAAGGGGGGGTTTCTGAGCATTGCGAACCCACCATAGAGGTCAAGGAAAACAAGAGGTATCGGGTTGCTCTTGTGGAGTTTTGAGGTTTAGAATTGACCCAGTAGCGGTCTCGCGAGCACGGTTCTAAATCGCGTCCTTGACGGTTCCCCAGCTGCAGTCCGTCATGGGCCATCCCATGATTCTCAATGGTGACTTGCAAGGTTGCGAGCGAGTGCGTGTGCGTGTGTGTGTGTGTGTGTGTGTGTGTGTGTGTGTGTGCGTTTTTTTGGGGGGGGAGGGGGGGGGACAAGTTGCGGCATGTGTATGTATGTCCGGTTGGGTAGACCTTCCTATGTAAATGTAGATTATATGTACAAAGATATATGTACCCATGGATGCAAATATATGTGCGTGCTGTGCCTAGATTGCCACAGCATGTGGCCGTCAACCAGAGGCTTGATTGAGTTCAACGGTGCAAGAACAAATTCTCGCCCGCCTGTGGTGGGTGATGTTGTCGGTCTGCGGCCAGAAGGTTGCTAAATTAACATGGAAACATGCTAGGTACTCATGCATGCGGCCAGTCCAGTCAAACTCGATGTGGGCGTTTGTGCGTCACCATCCAGCCTGCCAGCAGGCAAGAGTCGATACGGCGGGCAGGGCAACCTTGGAGATGCGAGATCCGATGAAGCCCTGCGCAGCACTTTGGCGGGCGCAACCAGTCGGGTTGAAAAGTTTGGGTGGAATCCTGTTTTCTGCCACTCGACAGTTGAGCGGGAGCAACATAAGGCTGGCTAGGGCCCAAGCAGGCTGGCGCACCCAGGATGCCCCTGACCGTCCCGACTTCCAACGTCATCCTCGCAGGCTGTGTCATCGGATGGCGGCAGCTCTCTATTGCAGCTGAACACACCAGTGCCCCATGGCCGGCTTGTGTGTGTGTGTGTGTGTGTGTGCGCGCGCGCGCGCGCGTTGTGCACACTCGCAGCATCTATCTTCCCTTCGCCTCCCTGTCCGTCCTTCTTGTCCTCTTGTCGTAACCTGACAAAGTAACTGTTCCAGGCTGGTTGGACTACGTCTCTAATTCAAAGTGTGCTTCTTGCCGTGTTACAGATGTCGCCAGCCCTTGATACGCCGGCCAGTAAGCCGAGGCCGAAGAATAGGCCACGAAAGCTCACCAAGCTCCGTCCCGGCCCGGCAGCTCTTACAAACACCACCGCCAGCAACAGCAATAACCACAGCGATGTCTCACCGCGGGCCTCGTCTGACCCGGGCAGGGTCCTTGGCCAGCACAGACAGCAGAGCCACGGGTTCATGCCGCCGTCACCTGACCTGAGCAGCGAGAAGTGGCTCGAGTACACACGGAAGAGCGGCTACCTGTGTCCCATGGAGTCGTCGCCGCACTTGCGACACACGAGGTCCCGCTCGCCTACGCCTCACACCAACAGCAACGTGGTATCCGAGCGAGCTCACCTGACCATGGACGTGCCCGAGAAGAGCCCGCGCCGGTCCCTAGAGAGACAACGGACAGCAGCCTCACCAAAGCCGGCATCGTCGAGCATCAGGCGGTACGCAAAGACGCCAGTGCTACGGGTCGGGCAGCTTGAGGCCGATGCGGCGGCGAGGCCAGATGCCGAGTCAATGATGGACCAAAGCCCGGAGCTGAGGGGATCTCCAGCCTCGGATGGCACACTTGTGGCGTTTGAGGAGGACACCATCTTTTTCAAACCAGTGCCCCTGTGGCGCGAGCCGCTGTCACCCACACGCGAGGGCGGCGGCGGCGGCGAAGACGGGGACCGCGACAAGCCTGACAGCAGAGACGTCGGGCTTGGGCGGCCAGAGGGGCGCCTGCCGCAGCCTGGGGCACTCGGCCTGCAGATCGCCACGAGCCTGCTCTCGAGGGAGCTGTCGTGCGCGGTGAGTAACGAGGCGCTGAGGGCGCCAACAGATGTGCGGCAGCTGCAGACCTGGGTGATGATCGAGGCGTACGATGCGCTCTGGGACCAGGTGCTGCAGATGGGGCTACCGGCTGACGAGGCCGAGGGGCTGAGGGCGGCCTTTGGTATGTGGTTGAGGTCTCTGTACCGGGTCCACGACACGTTAGCCAGGGAGGCAAGCGGGCCCAGTGACGGCGATGTAGAGGCCATGGAGAAGGGGATGTGATTGATTGTAATGGACTTGATTATTTCATGAATCCACCAGTCAGTACCTGTTGGCCAGGCCACCATTTTCTTTCTGCCAGCCTGCCATGTAGTGTGCACCCTACTCGGTACATCTATCTGATCCCTGCCTTCCTCACCACCCCCACCCTCCGTGTCCGTCATGTACTGTACTAAACAATTTACATGGCCCCCGCGTCCCACTCTTCAATCTTCAGTCCTCATATCAATCCTCGTCTCGCCCGCCCACCTACTCCTCCACCGCCCACCTGCCATGTGCGGTGCTGCTGCTGCTGCTGCTGCTGGGCCCAGAAACCTCGACCTCTCCGCAATGGACGACGACTTCGGAGCCGACCGGGAGTTCCTCGCCGCCCTCGCCGCCTCTGATGCACCAGGTCCGAGCCGCCTGAATCCGCGGCAGCCTGTCCCACAGAAGATCCAACAGCCCACCCCCCAGAGGCTCGACAGACCCCCGCCGCCCAATGCCGCCTCGTCCCGGGGCGTCAAGCAGCCCACCCCGCAGGCCCTCCCTCAGCGCGCCGCCGGCTCCTCCATCCTCGTCTCGCCACGCCAGAAGGGCAATCCCGTGCTCGCCTGCCTCAAGTCCCTCCCTTGGGAGTACAGCGATATCCCCGCCGACTATGGCCTGGGCCTGACATCCTGTGCCCTGTTCCTAAGGTGCCTCACTTGCAGCCCCGGCTCCTCTCAACTTCACCTTGGAGTTCAAGTCTAACGCAGGCATGCCTCTGCGCCCATTACAGTCTGAAATATCACCGCCTCCACCCCGAGTATATATACACGCGCATTCGGAACCTCCAGGGTCGCTACAACCTCCGCATCCTGCTCACAATCGTCGACATCCCCAACCACGAGGACTCGCTCAAAGAACTCTCCAAGACCAGCCTCGTCAACAACGTCACCCTGGTCCTGTGCTGGTCCGCCGCCGAGGCCGCCCGTTACCTCGAGCTGTACAAGTCCTACGAGCACGCAAGCTTCGCCGCCATCAAGGGCGCCCAGGCAACCTCGTATGCCGACAAGCTCGTCGAGTTCGTCACGGTCCCCAGGTCCGTCAACAAGACAGACGCGGTAGCCCTCGTCAGTACCTTTGGCAGCCTCAAGGCCGCCATCAATGCCGATCCTGAGACCATTGGTGTCATTGGCGGCTGGGGTGAGAAGAAGGTCAAGGCCTGGACCAAGGTCGTTGAGGAGCCCTTCAGAGTGAAGAAATCCTCCAAGAGGAGGCTGGGGGCCGACGAGATCACCGAGGCCGAGGTCCAGAGACGGAGGAACCTGGAAATGGCCAGGCCTCTCGGCAAGGTGCCCCAAAGGGAGGTCGCCGAGTTGGCGGCTTCGAGAAGCCTTGGTGAGGCAAGCGCCGGTCAGGGTGCCCAGCAGCTAGCAAAGAGAGCAAGGCAGTTCCAAATAGCTGGCCAAGATGCCGGGGACGGGGACGGGGACGACGATGGGGATGCAGAGCTTGCTGCCGTCATCGCCGAATCAAGGCAGACGGCAGGCCAGGAGGCCAGGGCGCGGGCTGCGGCTGCGGCTGAGGCCGGGCCATCTATATCGCAGCGGTCGCCACCCGGGACCAGGGCTGGAGGTGACGAGCTCGCGGGTGGCGTTGCTGCAGCTTTGGCGAAGCTCAGAAAGGCATAAGTCTTTCTTCGAAGCAGCGAAGTCTGGGACATACACACACAACGCAAAATACACAGCTGTGCTGCAGGTGTCCTGCGCGTAGAACTCCACGAGGCTAGATCGTCGCGATCAAACCTACACCTTAGATGACAGCAAAGCCGAAGAAGCATACCAGTGAGTCTCTCCTGCCGCAGGTCGGGAGCTCCTGGCGCATCAAGCCTCAACTATAAAAGTGAAGGGACTGACTGACGTGCAGCGGAATGGAATCATTGTCCGGGATGCGACCGCAGGTGTGGTCCCCGGGAAAACGGGTCTGCAGGCGCATGTGGGTGATATACCCACCCCCAACGCGGGACCTCCGGGTCACGTTAGTTGATGAACGGGCTCAAACTAATAACACAGCGTGCTGCCACTTCTGTTGTTGCCATTGGGAAAGCCACGAGACCGTCTCGCTACTGGCTGGGCGACGTGATATTGGCTACCCCTAAAGCGTCTCCGGAGGTCCCGCTGCCAGGATCTCAGCTTGCAGAGAAGGATAGCAGGCAAAACCGCCGGGTCCTGCTACTGTCATCACGCGCACGGCCGAACACCATCATGCCCGACCAGACCCCGGTTGGCAAGGTTACTATCGTGCGCTCCAACGCTGGAGCAGGTGCTGCTATCGTTCGAGAGCTGTCGTCCCGAGGCGCAAGCGTGGTTATAAACTACCCATTTCCCGCCCTCACCGAGGAGGCTCAGGGAGTGGTCTCGAACCTGCCACAGACTAGACCTTGACAGCCGTCGAGGCAGACTTGTCGACGGAGGATGGCCCCCGAAAAACTTAATTGATGCCGCCATGGCGAGGGTCAAGGCCATCCACGCATCCTCGTCAACAACGTGGGCCTTGCGGTCAACAAACCCCGGCCCAGCAGACACTCGCCGACTGGGACGAGCTCGTCAGCCTGAACGCGAGGGCGATCTTCCTCTTCGTCCAGGGCGTCCAGCCCCGCCTGCCGACCCCGCCGCCGTCGTCACAGGAGCGGCCCCGAACCGAAGGTGGCCGCATCGCCAACATTGTGTCCGTCTCGTCCCACGCGGCACCAAGTGGCATGCTTGACAGCATGACTACCTCCCCTGCTGTATGGCTGACATTTACTGTTTCAATGCTCCAATAGAGCACCCACGAAGTTACCATGAAAAACAATCAATGTGCTAGTCAGGGTTCATTTTTCTTGCTGTCTGTGTCATGGTATAGAGTCGCCCAAAATATCCTATTTCGCCAACCGAAATGAAAGGGCACATCCTCAAAGCCGGGCACACCAGGCTCCAATATGTCAGGCCCTTCCCCAAACCCTGCCAAGTGGTGGTATCATGCAAAAGAAAGACACCTGGCCTGCCGATTGTGAAGTCGTCAAAAGGGAAAACAAAAAAGAAAGAAAGAAAAAAGGGGGGGGGGCAATATAGAATCTATCTGGCACTGGTGAACAATTTGATCATAACAGATAGATCGAGGTTTTGCGTTGCTCGTGATTGCTACCATTGGAGGCCTGCACCGCCGGCCTTTATGACAAGAACGCTGGCCCTAACGCCGCCGTTGACGAGCTGCTCGGCAACATACCCTACCGTCTTCCTCAGGTCGATGGCGCCCACCTCGTGGGAGTCGCCCAACTCGGGATGCGAGCGGCCGATGACGACGATGTCGCCGGCATTCCTGGGCACGTTGCCGACGGTGGATTTGGCCTTGGACACGGCCTCGGCCACTGCGGTCTCCTTGGTGACATTGACCTCGGCGAAGGCCACGCGCCCGGCCAGCTCCTTGGAGAGTATGGACCGCAGAGAGGCCAGCAGCGTGAGATCTTGGGCCGACGCCCCTCCAACAAACTTGACGGCGTCCTCTGCCCCGCCAGCAGCCTTGGGTGGTACCGCTAGCTCGTCGGCAGAGTCGTGGGCGGTCCAGGTGAAGTGGGCGACGGTGAGAGTAACGTGTGGGCTCCTCGCGAGCTGCAGAGCAAAGCGCAGGGCAACCCGGTCGTCCACGCCGCCGAAGAAGGGGAAGAAGACCTGGTGGCTCTTGTCCTTGACGGGCAGGGTAGCAGCGTCGCGCTGGCTGTGCACCGACATGGCGCTCTTTGACTTTTTGAGCCCGGGCCGCTCGGCCGGGCCCATGCCACCGAAGTTCTGGTTGATGAAGATGCCGGTGTTGCACACGGACTTCTCGAGTGTCTTGTTGATGAACTCCAGGTGCCCGCGGCCATTGTAGCGGTCCTGCGCGGATGTGACAAAGGGCACTGACGTGTCCTCGGTAATGCTGCCGTACTCGCTCCAGGGGACGAGGACAAAGTCTGACGAGACATCCGATGCTTGCTTCAGCAGGGTCTCGGAGTAGGATGACTCAGGTACGATGGCAACCTTGCCGGACACGGCCACATCGTTCAGCCGCGAGAAGGTGCGGAAGGCGTTGACAACCGGGTCGATCTCCGAATAGTATTCATCACCCTCCGTGACCTGCATCACAGACGACGTCCGCTCCGTGAGTGCCAAGATCCGCAGCCCGTGAACCTCCAGTGGCCGTTTCGTGTGTGGCACGGAGCTGACTTGGGCCTCGCCTTTCTCGGAAGAACCCTCGTCGTCCTCGGCGATGGGCTTCTGCACCACTCTGTCGCCTCCCAGGAGGGCGATGAAGGTGAAGAGACTGGGAAGACTATCAAGCCGCAGATAGACGAGCAGGCGGCGGATGTGTGCCGCGTTGAGCCGCTGATCCCCAGCCTCATCCCTGCTGGAGTCAGAGGAGATTATGGGGTTGCCGTCCTTGTCGGTCTCACCACGCCGCCACTTCTCCATCTTGTCTTGGTACCCTGGTACACGTTAATCACCTGCTACGGGTCCCAAGGTGACGGATTCTAGAATGTTCCAAGGCTGAAGATGGGGGAACTGTAGCAGGACAAGAACGGTACTTACGCGGTGGGTAGAGCCACTTGACCAACGGCGTGGTGGCGACGGTGGTCACAACAGCCATGACGACGAAGATGGTAAAGGTGCGTCTGCAGCATTGAGAGTCAGCTTTCAAAGAACCATGCAAGGAGTTTCATTCAAACACAGCGTGGATCGGGCTGTAGCGTTGTCATGACATTTGATACACAGGCTCCTGGAGAGAATTTCTTATTCCAAAGCGGGTTAAAAAAAAATGACACCAGAAGCTGCTTACTGGGAGAGGATCCTGGCCTGTAGCCCGATGTTCTGTCGTTGTTTGTTCGAGGTCAGAAGGCAAGTTCTCACTTTTTTTTTTGGGGGGGGGGGGTGTCACTGTGACTCACGAGCACGATGAGCTCCACGAGGCCTTTGCAGCTCATGAGGACGCCAATGGTCCAGCTTTCACGCCACTCCAGCCTGCTCAGCCTGGCTGCCAGGGTGCCCCCAATGATCTTACCAGAGAAGGCAACGGCAATGACGCCGATGACATATGCCCATGTGATGCCATTGTCGAGCAGGCCGAGATTGGTGCTGAGACCCGACAGCGCAAAGTACAAGGGTAAGAAGAGAACAGAAATCAGGTCCTCGATCTTCTCGGTCAGCTTGATGGCGAAGCCACCCTCGTGAGGACAGATCAGGCCAGCGAGGAAGGCACCGAAGATTGGGTGGACACCAATGATGGCTATGATGTATGCGTATCAGCATGGGAAGGAGCCGCTCCTCGTACGTGGTTCGAAGCCACGGGGCGGGAAAGGGAACAGGAGAGGAAGAGGCCAGTGGGGCGACGCACCGGTGAACCAGGACGAGAAAAGGACGATGAGGAGGGTGAGCGAGACCATGCCCTGGGAGGGCCCGTTCTGGAGGCTTCCGGTCTTCCTGAGGCACCACATGAAGCCGGGGCGCACGGCAAATACGAGGAAGAGGGCCCAGCCTATGGTGCAGAGCAGAGCGTAGAGCGCGGCC
The DNA here is from genome assembly GCA_002270565.1 of Stenocarpella maydis. NCBI lineage: Eukaryota > Fungi > Ascomycota > Sordariomycetes > Diaporthales > Diaporthaceae > Stenocarpella > Stenocarpella maydis. The sequence continues at coordinate 77,467 of NQMI01000113.1, forward strand.
AGGCCGTTACCGTTGTTGGCGAGGGCGACGCAGAGGGCCAGCAGGATCCAGCCGGTGACGTCGTTGCCGATGCCTGCGGCGAGCACGGTGACGCCGACGGAGGAGCGCAGCAGCTTTAGTTCCGTCAGGATGCGGCACAGGACGGGGAAGGCGGTGATGGACAGGGCGGTGCCGATGAAGAGGGCAAAAATGCCAAAGTTGATGGCCTCGGTGCCGGGCTCGGTGCGGAACTGGTGGTAGAGGCCCCAGGCGAGGGCGCAGCCCAGGCCGAAGGGCAGGATCATGCCGGCGAGCCCGACGGACAGGGCGACGCGCCAGTTGCTGGTGAAGAGGCGGACGTCGACCTCGAGGGCGACGAGGAAGAGGAAGATGATGAGGCCGAGGTTGGCGACGTTGTTGAGGACGGGCATGGACTCCTGGGGGAAGATGTTATCCTTGAAGCCCGGGATGCGCATCATGACCGAGGGCCCCAGCACGATGCCGCCAATGACCTCGGCGATGACGCGGGGCTGGCCAAGGTAGGACAGCGGGTAGTGGAGGAGGCGGCAGAAGATGATGATGACCATGGCCTGGATGATGAACAGCGTGATTGGGTTTGCGGCGCTGTACTTGACGGGGTTGGCGCCCTCGAGCACGCCGGCCTGAGAGGCGACCTTGCCACTGCCGCTGTCTCCGGCGCCGGCAGCGCCGACGCCGTCAAGGGCGGAGGCCAGGACGAGGAGGGCGGAGAGGAGGTGAGCCATGGCGGGCAGCCGGCTGTGCGGCTGGCTGGCTGGCTGGCTGAGAGCAGGATGGGCGTGCTGGTGGTAGGGCTGCAAGACTGGGACGCTGCGACGCTGCGACGGTGGTGAGGGACCCGCGGGGGCGGGAGGGCCGCAGATTGGCCGGGTGGGTGTTGAAGCTGGGACCCGCTGCGAGACTGTGCGTGTGTGTCGTGTGTGTGCCCTCGTACGGCTCGTGTGATGGGAGGGGGGATGCTTATAGCGCCTCTGGCTTGGTCGCCTCGAGGGTGAGCCGAGAGTGAGATGTGAGGATGAGCAAGTACCGCGCGCGGACCCGACCCGGCTCGTCAAGGTTCACATGCGAGACGGAGATGCAGGTGCGAGACGAAGATGGGACGTGGGTTCGGACGATAGACACAGGGGTGCTATATACACGTCGTCGGAGCAGCAATGGCGAGCGTGGGGGGGGGGGGCAGCGGCTGGTTTCAGGAAGCAGCCAGAAAGGACGCAGAGACACAGGCTGCATGTACACACCCAACAAAACACGTCGCTTCAGCCAGGTGGCTGGTGGTTTCGAGACTCGAAGCCGCACGCCGCAGCACCCACTGACGCTGGCCGTGTTGGCATTGGCACTGGCAGGATAAGGACGAGGGAAGCGGTCAGGATGACGGGGTCAGCAGACCAGACGCCCGTGGTTGGTTGACGCTGCAGCGGGGAGGAGCCCTGCAGGCTGGACAAAGAGCCGATCCGGGTTGGGAGTAGATGGCTGAAATGGCCCCAAGAGGCTTGGTAATTTCTTGGGCGTCGGACGGTGAGATGGGCCACGAGGAAGCACAAAGGGCCAACAGGGTCCCTCTGGCGGGCGCACTCAGCCGCATAACAGGGGCCCCAGCCGGAAATATGGATGCTCCATGTGCTCGCCTGGGCCACTTTATTAGGGCTGGGCAGTCTTGGAGCATGCAACATGCACCATGCACAGCACGTGTGCAAGCCTACTGGTGCGTCCATCCGAACACACGCCAGCGCCCCCGCCCCCGCATCTGGGCCACTTTGCACGCCACACATGGTAGCCTACCTACATGGTCAGATGATGATCATGGCAGAATACCTGACCTTGGCCTGGTGCACACGGGTACACGTCTGTATATATCTATATATATTATATCTACATATATTATATCTACATATATTATATCTACATATATTATATCTACATATATTATATCTACATATATTATATCTACATGTCCCTACGTATATAACTATACATGTACACATCGTGTATACAGCCCATAGCTGTGGTTCGGATGACCTGCATGTGGCGTGCTCGACAGGACCCACTCCAGCCCCAGGCCGACAACCGTGTTTCACCACACCCGGTGCCCCCGTTTCGCCCCGGGCCCCGGCTCTCCTCCCTCGCGTCTGGAATCGCTCTGGCCGTGGCCCCGCTATGCACCGTACCCCGGCGGCCGGCCCGGGCCACACCTCGTGGCCCGGCCACCTCCAGAAACACCTGATACCCAACCACAGCCCCGGCCGCCCTCACATATCGCCGGCCCTGCCCATTACAGCATCGGCCGCCAGTGAAACAGGAACAGTCTCTTGTTGGCCACATCTGCTTCTGGTTGCGAGCTGACTCCCTCACCCCACCGTCTAGGCTCGTCTCTGCTCTCCTGCTGTGCCGCCGACCTCCTGTGTCGCCATGTCTTAAAAAACTTGACCTGGCCCTCGTCCCTCCCGCCGCATGCTTCTCTGCTACAAGCGTCAGAGTTGCTGCCAGTCCTTCTTTTCTCCCTCTCTTTCTGCCATCTTCGCCTCCTCACTTGCCAGCCATTCCCGGACGGAAAAGAAGCCAAAGAAACAAGACGAGCAAAACAACAAGTCTCCCTGTGCTGTATCACCGGCCCAGAGATTCCACCCGAGACTTGCGGCCGACCGACGAGCCTCCGTTTCTTCATCTGCTAATTAATCATCCATGACACTGCCTGCTTCTCCCAACATCACACAATGACGTCCCCCACGGCCAGGCGCCATGCCTCAATCGCAACCCTAGCCTGTCTGCTCGCCCGTGGCAGAGCCACAAGCCATGCCGGCGAGGCAGACTCCCCAGCCGCCAGCCCTCCTTTCCCCGTCCTGCCAGTAGCTCAGTCATCGGCCCAAGGTAGGTCTACCCTCTCCCATCATCTCTCATCCTCACCGGGCTAACCTAGAATCTCGAGTCATGTCCAATCCGCCCGCGCTGAGCTACCCGGGTGCCGCTGCCAACCAGTCGTATCTCGCCCTGGGCATGGAGATGCCCATCATAGCCACCGCAGGCGCTGGCCCCACCGGCAGCGCAGGGCTCATCTTCGTCTCGCCAGAGTCCTATCTGCTCTTTGTCCAACAGGGCATGACCCTGGACGGCTCCACACAGCTCAACATGAGCGGCGGCCTGCTGAGCTCCGCCGCCGACCCTTTCGTCTCCTTCCAGGAGCCAACCGGCGTCTTCTCTTCCATCTCGTCCGCCACCTCTGGCTCGTCCTCGGCCTCTTCCTCGTCGGACATGCGCCTCCTCGCGGTCCTGCTCTACAGTCCACCCGTCGCCCAGCCTGGGGCCGCCGCCTTCAACTGGACCGCCTGGGCCGCCGACCTCAGCGCTAACCCTTCGCTGCGCATCGGCTTTGACATTCAGGACTTTGCGACCCGCTCGGGGCTCGGGGAGCCCGTCGCCGCCGAGGTACTGATCGTCCAGGACGAGATCACCACCCCCACCGACAACCCTGACGATAATTCGCAGAGCCTGGTCCCGGTAAGCACCGTCATCCCAGCCGCAGGGCAGACGGCGTCGGGCGCCAGCGCCACGGGTGCCGCGCAGTCGGGCGCCGCCACCGCCGCAGGTGGCAGCGTGTCTGGTGACGCTAATGCCAGCCCTTCTGGTCTCACTATGATGAGCCCGGGAGGCATCGGCGGCGCTGGCCAGCTCAGCCCGAGCGGATCGGCCGCCGGCGCAAGTGGGACAGGAGCAGCGGCAGCAGGCTCTGCAAACCTGCCCTCTCAGTCGGGATCCGAATCGGACGCTGGCAGCAGGAACGGTGGCAGCCCGGGTTCCTCAGGCGCAGGACGGACTGGCTCTGGGGATGGGCAGGGAGGTGGGGCCGAGCAAGGAAGAACAGGTGGTGAACAAGGGCGACAGGGCGGCTCTGGCGAGAGACAACAGGGTGGTTCCGGCGAAGGAGATCAAGGTATCCCTGGGGAGGGGAAACAGGGCAGTGGCTCTGGGAGCGGGCAACAGGAAGGTGTCGTTGGCGGATCCAGTCGTGAGGGTTCGAATGCTCAAGGTTCTAGCATGAAGGGCTCTGATATGAAGGGCTCCGGCGGTGGGGGCAGGGACGGCGGGACTGCCGATGATGAAAGCTCCTGCGACGCGGAAGAAGACCAAGCCGCCAGTCCCAGCTCGTCGGTCCTGCCCGGCACCAACAGGACCATGGCATCTGCGACGGGCGGAGCGAGCAAGAATGGCCTTCCCTCGGGCCCAGCGGGCATGGGCTCGGCCGCGGGCGACATGGGCCCCGCAGCAGCACCCAAGATGACATCTGCAGCGGGAATGGGCGAGGAAGAAGACGACAACGTCTTCACCATCGGGTTCGATGTGGACGGCAAGTTCGGCATGACCATCACCGCCGAGCTGCCATCGTTCCGGCGCGCCCGCCGCACCGTCGCCCCACGCGAAGGCGACTGGACCATGACGCTCAGCCCGGACGCTCGGCTTGCCCTCGGCGGGTTGGTGCAGGCCACCGCTACGTCGGCAAGCAGCCCAGCGCCTGGGCCTGGATTGTCCACTCTGGCGACGACGACGACGACCACATCCTCCTCCCTCGGCCAGGGCGCCCTGGCCACCACTGTCACGACGTCAGCCTCTAGTGCTACCTCAGCTCCCACGAGCCTGTCCTCGACCATCTGTCCAATCTCGAGGCTCCGCGTCTTCTTTCTGGCGGCTGTTTCGTTGCTTGTTTTGAACTTGGTGTGACGTTCCACCCCGTAGTGGACCGAGTGTATTTGGGCGTTTTCGGTAGGTTCTTCGTCGGTTGTCATATTATTACAATCTTCAAAAGGGTGGCCGAAGGGCGTTTCGAGGCAACTCTGCCTCGCCCGGCACATCAAGTCTGGTTATCGGAGCCGCCACACGTCGTTGCTGTTGATACCGCTGCTGATTTGTCGTACATGGTTTTTTTTTAAAAAGTTATAGTTAGAAAATAGAACCAACCAGGCTTTCTTCTCCTGCCTGCCAAGCCGGTCCCAACTTTGAGGCAGTATGGACTCACTCACACAAAGATAAACACAGCGAACAAGGCAAGGAGGGGGAGGGAGGAAAGAATATCGTTTGTTTGGGTGTAAAGTCCAATCGCTATTCAAAAATGACTGACAATACATGCCTCTCCTTTTCGTCTTAAAAGTGTCCCAAGGTTGGGTGGGACTCAAATGGGTATCATCACTGGAAGAATGTCGAAGAGTCTTGCCCCTCTTCAAGTGACATCCAACAAAGAAAAGGAGAACATTCATTAAACTGCTGCATCGCTGTAAAACGCATGAATTCGTGCCCTCATAGGCTGGGCCGCAGTCTGTCGAACTCTAGAAGCCGAACGTATTTGGGTTTCCCACAGTGTCTTGGGGGTTCGGGCTGCACTTCCCTGGTGCTATTGTCCTCGAGATGGCTGCTCGACTCTTGGGGCGTGCAACTTACGGTTGCCTCGTGGTTGACGTGGGGAGATGGCTCATCACAGCCGCCAGAAACGTGTTCCCAGTCCTTATTTGAGGTACCGTCCTCCCGCGTAACACCACCAGGTGTCTCGCAAGTGGTACCACCTGTGGTTTCACACGTGCTCTGGCCAGACATCTCAGGTGCGCTGACGATAAGATTCTCATGCACGCCGCCGAGCAGTTGATCATCTCGAGTTCCGTCGACCATTTCCTTATCTGCCGATTGGTTCTCATGGCCCTCATTGTCAGGTCCGTTATGCGTGCCGTCCAGCAATGGGCCATTGTGACTACCTTTGACGGGATCGTCTGGCGTGCCGTCGAGGAATTGGTGACCGTCATCAGCCTCGACGAGCCCCTCATGCACACTATCGAAATGGTCATTGCGATTGTCGTCGGAACGCTCCTCATGCATGCCGTTGTGGACTCGGTTGCCGATGCGACCTTCACCGTGTTGCTTGTCCGCGAGGTTCACGGACCCCTCACGTGATCCATTGCATTCCTCACATGTACTACGGACAAGTCTCCCTCCAACACCGTCAAGGGATTCATTGTCGTCGCCATGGACATCATTTGCACCAGTGGAGGTGATAGGTTCTACTTCCGCTTCGAGCTCCTCTTCAACACCTCAGTCCTCGGCCTGGCGACCTTCTTCAGCGTAATATTCGTCACACGTTCTCCCAGGGTCGGGGGTAATCGACTGGCCCAGTCTTGCTACCTCGGGCGGCTCATGACCACTGCCGCTTCCGATACGAGGTCCCTAGTCAGATGAGGGCCTGGGGCCTGATGATTCCATGAAATCGGTCCCGCTCAGGGAGTCCTCCTAGGAGAAACCGGGGTTCCCATTGTCGGGCATCGCGTTATCAGAGAGCGCGACCAGCAGCTGAGTCAAGCATCTCTTTGTGGCTGCGTCGTCACGGAGGACGGAGGAGAATGTCGCATCGCGGAGAGGCTCTGGCAGGCACTGACGGAGTGCCTCGCGCGCTCTCGCATTGTCACTTAGTCTGCGCCTGGTTAGCTGTGTGGGCCCACCGGACCGCAGAGGCAAAGCCACAGGCGCCGGCGATGGACAAGACTGGTGGAGCGCCCTGGTGTGTGGGGGGAGGGGGGGTGGGTAGAGGCTGTCACATACCGTAAGAAGCACCTGACGACATGCTTCAGCAGCCGAGCAGTCTGCTGTTCGACCAGCTGCCCCACCATGTTGCTAAGGACGGTGCCAACAGCGTAGAATCTCTCATAGGTGGCGCAGATGTAGTTGAGGCCATTGTCGTCCAGAAGAATCTTTTGTACGATGAATATGGCGACGGTCTTGCTGAGCTCAGAGCCCGTCTCCATGATGCGCAGGCAGAGGGGGATGATCTCGGTGGTTAGCAGGAAGTTGATGACCTCAGAGGAGTCATTCTTGACAAGAGCGCCGATGACACCGAGACTGGTGAGGCGGAGGTACTCGAAGGGGCGAGACTTGGAGGTCGTGTTGAGAAAAGGGTAGAGGTAGAGGGGAATGTGGGCTGAAAGAGGGGCAAGGTTAGTCGTCATATGCACGGGCTGGCAGGGAGTGGCAGCATACCGTTCAGGAACAGGGTGCGGGTCTCGTTGTGGGAGGCCACGCACTGAAGAAGAGCCAGAGCGTTGCAGACGCGGTTCGAGGCGGCAGCGGTGAGCTGGGAGGGGTTGAGTAAGGTGTAGACAGAGATGATCTCCTGGACGAGGGAGGTCATGACACCAAACGAGTGCCACAGGATCAGGGCAAGCTCGGGGACCTGTTCCCTCTTCTTGCTGAGCTCGAGGAGGGCCTGCTCGCGCGAGTTCTCGTTGAGAAGGTCGGCAATGTACTGCATTGTGCGACGATTGTCCTCGGTCATGTTGGGGTTGTCTGCGGAGGCGTCCTGGTGGACGGCATTCAGGGCGTTGGCATGGTTGGAGGAGGAGTTGATGCGACTGTAGTGCGCCTGCTGGGCGGCGGCTGCTGCTGCTGCGGCGGCGGCTGCTGCTGCTGCTGCTTGTTGAGCCTGGGCGTGTTGGTGGTGGGACTGGGCTGGGTGCATCCAGGGGGCGTCCTGTGGGAAGTGCTGATGGCCGTACATTGGGTGGTTTGGCATCATCTTGACTGAGGTTGGTGTTCCTTGGTCGCGCCCCGGGACGCCGAGATGTAGACGCAAGGGCGGTTGGGTGTAGCTGGTCGTGTTGATAATCGGTAGGGAAATTGTGTGTGGTGTGAAAGGAGCGGGAGGAGGGGCCTCGTCGCTCCGGGCAGACAGAGGACGACCGGCGAGAGATGGGTCTGGTATGGAGATGGACAAGGGGCGGGCTTGCTAGGGTTGTGTGATGGTGGGAGGTGATTCGATCGAGATGTCCGCAGGGTCAGCGGAGGGATGCTGTCGGGTGCTCAAGATGCAACAGGGCAGGCTCTCGGCTGGTCACAAAGAGTCGTCGAGGGGAGCAGTAGCTGCCCCAGGACCCTAGGCCCAGATCACGGCGGGCGGTGGGGAGCAGTGGCCCGTGCACACATGCTGAGTTGAGTACCATGTACCTAGGTATTTATTCATTCACCTTAAGCAAGAACCAGTACACACTCTATATTTGCTCTTACGAATATCTACTTAAGTACTAAGTAGTTTCCTTTTTCTCTTCCATGGCGATTGGATATCTTTATTAGTTGCACCCTGCAGTGGACCAATTGTTAGTAGATGGTGCATGAATGTTAGATTTTACGCCTGAGCCATAGAAGAGGAAGGGTACATCATTCTATGCTATAGCAAACCAGAGACTATACGTTCAGAGACGCCCAAATCACACACTCTCTCTCTCTCTCACACACACACACTCTCTCTCTCTCGCTCTCTCGCGCACAATCCTCCCCCTCTTACAAGGTGTGGTAAGCGTTTGTATTCTTAGGGTGGGTTATGAGAGCAGGCCTGTATTGGTGTTCCCCCTTTCCTGCGGGCGCGAAACTCCGGTTCCTTTTTATTCATTTAGCTTCCCTTCCTTGATCTTTACTCGCTGCCTGGGATTTTTCACACATGCAGGAACTGATTGTGCCTGTGGTGTCTAGATTACCAAGTAGCAGAAAACGATCCATCTCTTATTGGATTCCCATGTCGCACGCCATTATTCATGACCTGGACCTTCATCTCAGCGTTTACATTGTGGGCGAGCCTTGGTGAAATCAACCCTTCTTTGCACCACATTCTGCCTACGAGGACGCGGGAAGTAGGACTAATAACGCATAGGATAGCGCAGGATAGCGCCCGGCCCCGTTCATAGCTAGGAAGCACCGTTTTCTAGGGAAACACGTACTCTAATCTAACAAGGCGTCCAAGGCCCTATCCCGATGATACCTCTCTCCGAGGTGCCGTTGCTGGTCCGGGTTCGGCTGTACGGCCTGGTATCGGACCGCCCACACAGCGCACTGCCTGGCCGAGAGGTGCGGCAGGATCCCGATCTGGCCGAACATGTACCTGGAATCCTGTCCACAGAGCGGCTGAGGCACAAGATTGGGGTGCAACCGGGCCAGGTTGTTGAACGCCCCTGGCATCATCTTCTCGAGCCCCGCGCGCGCGACGTAGCGAGCATATCTCAGCGGGAACTCCACCTTCTGTTCTGGGAACTTCTCAAAGCATTGGTGTATCAGATGACCCTCGTGCCAACAGTGGGTACAGAGAAGTTTCTCAGAGGCCTCAGGCATCAGCTTTCTCTGGGCTTTTCTTCGAGTCTTCGCCCTGGGCTGCGGAAGTGTCGGTGGTGGTTGGGGTGTGGGTCCAAGTTGGTGTGGTGGCTTCAAGGCTCTATTGCGATGCGGTGGATGGCCTATCCTGATGTGTGGGGTTGAGTAACTCAGTTTGGCCTCTCCCTCCTCTGCCAAAGGGTAGACAGGGGGAAGCTGAAGAGGCCGGCAAGTGGCTGGGGACGCATACTGTAGGGCCAAACCACCCGGACCAGCCCTCGACCTGCCAACGGGCGTCGTGATGCAACCTACAGGTCCCTTGGCCGGAATGACAGTATGCGAACCATTGGTTTCCTCCAGGAGCTCTAGCAAATCGTGCTCGTTGTGCCGTTGCAGCTCATTGTGTGGGCAATATCTGGTCCACGGCTCGTCGTAGGTGAGCACCTTCACCTCGATCCCTGAGGAAGTATCCCGTTCCGAGCGATGGGCCACCTTTGCGAGCCGCCAGCACAGAAGCGCGGCCATCTTGTCAGAAATCTCGTTTCCTGGCAGCCTCGCGTTGGCTAGGACCCAGCGGCACTCGATCCAGGCCCAATGCCCACGCAGGTCGAGGTACGGATCCAAGATCCCGGTGCGGATCGAAGCAGCGAGGCTCTTCTCTGAGCAGTTGAACTCACTGAACTGGCAGCCTCTCCGTTGGTCCATCTTGTCAGACAGCCGGACCATTCCTTTCATATCGCCCACGTTGGGTTCCGACCTGCCAACGTTCCCAGCCACGGTGACCAGGTTGATGATCTTTACAGTCCATCGCAAGGAGGCCCCGCTGTCGCTGCATAGGTAAAGTGCGCCTTTTCTGAGCGTGCCTTGTCCGAGCGTGCACGGTTTAATTTCCTGCGTGTCCCACTGGGGGGCTACGAGGATAGCTAGCGACTCGAGCTGAACAATACCCGTGACTATATTGGCGTACGCGGATTGGTCTATCCAGCGCTGGTCAAGCTGCTGGGCCACTGCAATTTCTCCATGGTGCTCAGGGTCGCAGCTCTCAGGAGCCACCGGCAGGTGGGCAGCATCCGTCCCCAAAGCAGGCTCGCTGTCCAGTATGCTCTGCGCAGGGTGAAGGGCACACTCCCTGTCTCTTCTGAGCACGACACCATTGGGCTTGGGGGTTTTGTCATGGCGGGTCGGGTACGGCCCTGTGAATGGACTGGGGATGGCTGGTGGTGGGATCGTGATGGACGTCTGCGGAATGCTGACCTCCTTTCTTGATCGGGTCTGGCTCTGCTCTTTTTGGGGAGTTAATTGCACCGCTGGACATTGGCGCAAGGCAACTTCATCATGGAGTATCTCGCATGGAAGCTTTTCCTCTGGAGGTTCCCTCGACACTCTCTCGCTTGGCTCGTGCGCGTGGTCTTCTGGCCGATCGACGGCTCCGTCCTCGTCTGTGATATCCTCCTCCTCAAATGATCCCACATAAAGGCTCGCCTCAGAGGACGAAAAGCTCTTCCCATCCAAGGTGAAGGGGTTTTCTGAGTGCGTGTCCCCACGCAAGCTTCTCCGTTTTAATCTCCATTCTCGGATTCCACGGCCAATCCTCCTCAGCTTGCTGTCTTTCTTGACACTGTTTGAAGATCTCTGAGATTTGCCGTCGTCATCGACACTGTAGGAATCATGCGCAAAGCCATCGTGTTTGGTTGGTGAGATGCGAACGGTGGCCTGCTTGAGAAAGGCTTTGAGCCTCCTCTTGGGCTGTGAAGTATCCATTCTGACTTTATCGTTTGACTGGTTGCTAGATTGGGCGTCCGGAGTCCGGGGGTGTTTAATGTGGGAGTAGGTGTTGGGGGAGTGCAATAATGGGTTCTGGTTGAGTGATCGATGGATGGATATCAGGAGATATCAGGAGAGGGTCGATCGGCGGTGAAAAGCTGGGGAAGCGAAGGCTTAAACCCGCAGGCCTTCAAGTGATCCATCCATTCGGGTCACTGGGTGGTCGAAACCGTGCTGATTATCCCCAGAAATTTGCTGAGAAAAGCATCGTTGTCCTTGATCTTGTGGTTTTTGGTGCAGTTCGCCGGTCGCCGGTCGAGGTTTTAGGACTAAGCGGCGGCCGAGAGTTTTCAGAAATGCAGATTGAGAGCTCACTATAGATGGGGACGGGGAGCTTTGGCAGCCGCCAGCATCCAGCGAGAATCTTTTTTGGTGCTGAATCCACCCACTGAGCCAAACCCGTCAGCGGGATATTGTATTCGACACTACAAGCCGCAGCCCGCTGGTGCAGGCATACCCTAAGACCTGCACGTCTCATCCGAGGAACCCACCGGACAGGGAGGCTGCGCAGTATCCATAGCCGCGGTGAAAATGCCTCAGATCTATACCTGTTACCATATGCAGGTACAGCCGACAAACAGGAGTAAAATTATTGCATCAGTTCCCTGGCAGAGCCGGCAGTGGCCGGCCATCTGAACACCACGGCCACTGCTCGCTCGCCCTATTGCCGTTGCAGCTATGACAGCCCGCCGTGGCCCATCGTGCAAGCCGTCCACTACGGCCATCAGCCCGCCGAGTATGAAGTAAGCAGAAGCCAGGTGTTGAAAGCCCCCCCTCCCGGGGGGGTCCACCGGGCCCTGCTGGGCGGTGGTCAACCTGGCCATGTCCCTAACGTACTCCCGCAAAGATCCCGGGAACGGCCGCGTGGAGGAGTGGAAGAGGTAGCAGCCGGGTCCCGTACTGGCGCGAAAACTCCCGGCCGGGCGACTAGGTCGTGCCGCGATCCAACCAACCCAGCCGGTGGAGTTATGGCCACAGACGGAGAGCCGGGGGCAGAGGGCCCACCAGCAGGGTGAGGCACGCGTGTGGGGCCAGCCAGCCAGATCACCTACGTGGCCTCACTCTTACTGCAAGAAGGTGCTTCGTCCATTGGCCGGGCTGTGTGTCTGGAAGCGTGCATGGTATCACTGCTGCGCGTGTGTTGGACAAGCGTGCCGTCTGGTGGTGCACGACGACCCTGAGGGAGGCGGGGGTCGAAATCGGTGGTTCTCGAAGCCGACTTCCAGAAGTACCAGGTGGCTGTGAACAGGCTCTATGTGCACGTCTTCTTTTCCTGTTATCCTGCGAGTTAACAATCATTGTGTTTGCATAGTACCGGTGGGTAGGGTAAGGAAGCGCACGTCGGGCGTTCGTGGGGGCACCGAGCATCGAGAGTGTATGTTGCTTGTGGATGACGGTCCTGTTAACGGGATGCGACGAGACGGGACGAGACGAGACTGTGGCATCTGACAGGCGAGCGCGAACAAGTCCCAATCCAACAGGGACTTCAAAATGTGGCGAGGAGGAGCGGTGCTGATTGTAGAAGCGTCAAGGTTATCCGAGACGGCCGGCGATATGAGGTAGTGTAGATACTTCTTGCGTTCCCTCTCAACCCCTGTTCCACAGTACCTCGGTACTTGGGTCAGGTATGCTTGGCAAGGCTCAGCTGTCGCTGGTCTGGAGGAGTATGCCAGTCTTCTCACTTAGCGTGTGAATATGATGTGGATATAAATGAAGAAACAGGCATAGTGGTTTATGGGATGTTGCAGTCATGGCCAGATTCAGCGCTTCTAGAACCCCCCACCCCATGACCCGGTTACAAGTACACCGAGTCGAAATTCAAGGACAAAAAGAATAGTGTACATTGCTTGATTACATATCAGTTCTACAACTTTTAAGACAACGCGCAGAGCTGCGCTTGCTTGCATCCAATTACTCGCCGGTACGCGGGGCACACTGTTGACGCAGAGACAAGTCGATCCAAGAAAACGTGTACATGCACCGCCAGTCTGGTTTGAATTAGTGATCCTTCTACTGTCCTCTCGGGAGATGCCTATTAAAAGTACTACACGCCCATATGCGAGCAGAGCGAAGCAAGCACAAAGCACTGCCGGCGCTTTGGTTTGCAGTGCAGTGCAGTGCCGCACCTGGTCCTGTTCCCACCGCTCTTCAGACGCACGGTGGCGCGCATGAAGCAGGAGCATCCTCTTGTTGTATCTGAAGCCGATAAACCAGCCGCAGCCGTTGTTGGGCCCGGTGGGGGAGAAAGGGAAAAGAAAAGGAGAAGACCCCGAGCGAGTGCTGCCATATGCATGAGTCGTTGCCAAATCGTACCGCGCTTGCTTCCCTTCTTTCCATAACACATTTGCGTTTGCTGGTTCGTCATAAAAGCACTCACTACCACTCTGTTCCCGGTTTCTTGACAGCGACCGCGGCGCGTTGCCAGGTCGCTGTTGACCTATGCCTTCCCTTTCTATCATAGCCGCAGTTCCCTCAATATCTGGTCTGCCATGTTCTTGAACTGCCACGTGTTGCCAGTCATGCGCTTGAACTGGATACCATGCAAGCTGATCATTGGTACCTTGACGATGAAGATCTCAAACTCGAGGACCATGTTTCCGCCGAGGTCGTCCTGTACCCGGGTTGTCGTCTCCCCCGGAGGGGGCCTCGACGGGCCACCGCTGTCACGTGAGTTATCAATGTCTGAGACATCCGAATTGCTGCTGCTACGGTCCTCCCTGGTTCTGCCTGGAGTCCGTGGCGTGTTGGGCTGACCCCCCTCGAGCACGTCGCGCACGTCGTCTGCCCGTTCGCCCCGTAGACCAAAACTAAAACGCCTCCTGTGGCCAGGTGGCTGATTCGGGCTGTTGGGCGGGTCGACCTTCTTGAGGTCTATGCTGGGTGAGTGAACACAGCGGAACCCGCCCCGAATTTCGGTATAGTCCACGCCAAGTTGTTTGAGCACCCGCTTGATGTCCGCCCGTATCTCGGGCACGGGCCGCGTCGACGTGGTGCTGACACTGAAGAGGCCCTTGAGGAAGACGGGCTTTGCGAGGCTTGGGTTGTTGTCGTGGCGCTCATCGTTGGACAGACCGCTCTGGTCGCCGAGTTCCACGTCCGTCTCCTCTGGCACGTTCAGCTCCCGCTGCTCCTCGCGGCGGGCGCGCCGCGCCTGGATGCTCTCACGCCTCGCATGGCCCAGGGATTTGGCCCGCATGGAGACAGACCGCGAGGCGGCCGCCCCCCTGCCTTCACTCTGCGGTTTCGGCCTCTCCATGGACTGGTCCGAGCCGCTCGTGGGTGGTGGCTCCTTGCCCTCGGTGTCTGTCGTCGACCCATGCGATGCCATGGCACGTCTCCTGCGAAATTCTGCCGAGTTCACGCTGGTAGACCGCCCGAGGACCTTCTTCTGGCCTTGCGCGTTGGCACCGGCAGAGAGCGGCGGGCTCAGAAGCTCGCTGTGTTGAGGCTGGCTGCTGCCCGAGCGCAGCCGGGAGCTTGATCCATCTTCCTTATCGCGCCTAGAGCGCCTGATACTGAAGGATTTCCTAGGCGGTATGCCAGGCACGGGCGGCTGTTCGGATGGGGAATGGACGTGGACTTGTGGAGGGTGCGACCGGTCCTTCTCGGGCCTCTCGCCATCCCTGGGCCGTCTCCTCGTGGAAAACCTCCTGAGGATACCGGCTGCCGCACTCTCCTTCTTCTCAGGTCTGTCCGCGGGTACCTGTGGCTCTGGACCGAGGGCGGCCTTTGGCGACAAGAGCGCCTTGTCAGGCACATCATCTTCTCCATGTGTCCGCGCCCGCGGCCTCGACCTCCCGCCGGTCGCCTTCTCACCCGGCATTTCGTACGCTGAGGCGTTGGTGTGGGCTTCCTGTGGCGGCGCTATCTCGGGGACGGAGTCTTTCTCCCTCTGGGCAGGGGCCTGTTGCGCCGCCATGGTCGGCACGACGTCGACCCTCTCCCGGTCCTGCTTCTCCTTGACCAAGTAGTAGATGGAGAGCAGCGGGCTGAAGGCATTGAGGGGATCGTTACCGAGTGCAAGGGCCTCGCTGCTCGGGGCAGTCAACGTGTCCCTGCTGGTCATGGAATTGCGCCGCTTGTAGAAGTCGAACATGCCTCTCTTCTTGTCACCGTCCTTGGAGGGCTGGGGCAAATCCTTTTCTTGCTGGTAGAGGCGGACACCGCGCTGGTATTCCTCCGACTCGATCAAGCGCGTCAGCTGCGCCTTGATGACCTCTGGCGGCCCAAAGTTGAAACCAGTCATGGCATTAATGACCTCCGGATCTAGTGGTAAGGTCAGGGGCTCACGGCGGGGCAGGAAATTGTCGGGCGGGCTGCTGTAACCCTTATTTATCCAAGGGTGTGCCATGACCTCAGCCATTGTGGCTCGTTGCTTGGGATCCGTGACCAGCATCCGGGAAAGCAAGTTCTTACACTCTGTGTACACCGGGGTGTTATCAGCCGGACATGGTCCGCTTGTTGGTATTTTTGTTGTTTTTTGTTGTTGTTGTTCTTTGGGGGGGGGGGTGGAGATCTTACCACTTGAGAGCCAGTTGGGATAATCCACGAGACCCTTCTTGATCTTGGCGTGAAGCGCAGGCATGCTCTGGTCGTCAAAAGGGACCTTTCCGCAGACGAGCACGTACAAGACGATGCCAAAACTCCATACGTCGACCTCGGGCCCGGTGTATGCCCTGGCCTGGAGGAGCTCCGGGGCGGCGAAGTACAAGCTACCGCAAAAGGTCTTGAGATGGGCACGGGGAGAGAAGAGGTTGCTCAGGCCGAAGTCGATGATTTTGATGTCACCGACCTTGCTGATGAGGATGTTCTCGATCTTGAGGTCCCGGTGGACGATGCTGTTCCGGTGACAATAGTCGAGGGCACTAGCGATCTGTCTGCTGAACTTGCGGGCCTGTTTCTCCTTGAGCTTCCCGTGGGAGATGATGTAGTCGAGCATCTGGCCGCCGTTTACATATTCAAACAGCATGTACCAGTGGTAGTTGGTCCTGACGACGTCGCGCAGGCCACAGACGTAAGGGTGATTGAGCAGGGTGACTATGGCAGCCTCTCGTGCGGTGCGGATCTCCTTGCCCTGCTCGTTACGCTCCTTGTCTGCCCGGCTGTGGTGCCCGTCATCGACGACGCCCCTGGGGATGATCTTGCACGCGACCTGTGGGGTTGGCGGGGAGATGTTAGCGAGATGAGGGAGTTGGTCCCCAGGACGAGGTGTTTGGCAAGTTGGTCGGGACACTTGCCTGCTCGTTGCTATCCTCCTTCTTGGCCAGCTTGACCTTGCCCATGCTGCCAGCGCCAATTGTCTTGCCCAAGATCCACTTCCCCGACTGCGTGGGTATCGTGGTCCGAGACCTAGCCTTGGGCTGGCCAGACGACCGCGGGTCGGCGGAGGAGGGGACGGCAGCAGGGCCGGTGTTGTGTGCAACGGTGGTGGCCATGGCGTGCTGCAGCAGAGCTTGGTTGCGGCGGCTGAGAGGGCGTGTGCTGGCTGGCGCGAGGGTGAGGACGAGGACGAGAGGATGAGGGTGAGGGTGACGGGTCGGCCCTGGTGGCGGAGGGGGCTCTGTCCCTCTCTCTCGCGCTCTCTCTCTCTCTCTGCTGGTGGTTGTCGGGTGTTGAGGTGCTAGGCCTGTCCGCTCATGCTCATGCTCATGCTCGGGTTGCGGGTTGGGCAGGGCTGGTGTCTGGCTGTGCCGGCTGCGGTTGGATGGTCGGGTGTGAATTGGGGATGGAAGGCCGAGGAAGCGCGATTGGGAGCGACAGAGGAGGTGTTGTGGCTCTGAGCCTGGGCGTGGGACGCCTGTGGGGTGCTACAGCAGCGGCGGCGGCGTGGGCGTGGGGGCAGCAGTGGGAGCAGTAGGAGCAGTGGAAGCGGCGGCGGCAGCAGCAGAAGCAGGGCCTGGGACAGAGACGGGACGGGACAGCAGGCACGGAGGCAAAGCGAGGGAGCCTGGTGAGAGCGGCTGGGCTGGGAGGTGGCGGTTGGGGTTGAGTTGAATAAAGGTGGTTGTGGATCAGGGAGAGGAGCTTTGGAGCCGGGCGAAATTGCTGCTATCATTTGGGGTTGGTTAAAGGGGATCCGGAGAGTACAAGTCTACCCAGGTAATAAGGAACTGGCTGGGCTGCTGGGCTGGGCTGGGCTGGGCTGGCGACGTTGGCCAGGGGTGGGAGGGACCTTGGCGAAGGACAGGAGGAAGCGAGAGCAAGGTGCTTACTCGGTAAACTACCTACCTACCTAAAGCCAGGTATACCTAGATAGGGGTTTATACTCTTGGTACATGGGGGGACCTATCTTGGAATACCCAGACGTGTGAGGAACCGGGACAAGGGAACAGGAGCAGGAGCAAGAACGAGAGCTACAGCAATTGTATCAATTTGATATGACCTACAGGGAGGGGATGCCATCAAACTGGCAGCACCACTTCCTCTCGCACCGTCATGGCCCCCTTCCCGTCGCGGTGGCTGTGACTGTCGGTGTCGGTCGGCTTGGTGCCGTCAGCGTCACGGTGCTCGCCTGCTCGTGCCGCACAATGCGGGTAGACGGTCTAGTAGATGGATGCATGACAGCCCGCATCTGCTGGCGATGCGACCTCGTCTCTGCCGTGCTCCAATCCTCGAGGGCGCCAACAGCACAGCACCAGCCGGCCTTGTCTACACGCAACCTGGGCAGACGACGGGCAGTAGATGCCCAGGCAGATAGATTGACAAGTGCACGCCGAAACTACTAGCACATTTTACTCTTATTCCCCTGACTGCCTCTTGTGCCGGGCACCTCGCAGACTGAATCCCACTCATTACAGTTACCTCCCTGGCCTGCGAATTTAGGTAATGGCATCAATGTGTTTCCGAGTTTTCGGATGAACCCGCCATGCTGAGCTTGGCCCAGTTGGGCTTGGCTGCTCAGCTGCGGGGGAGATGTGGAGAGTGCACACAGCTGCATGTACTGGATACGTGCAATGACACACAGACTACCGCCTTTTAGTAAGTACCTAGATACTAAGATGTCTGCTCACCTGGTACCGTCAGAGCCCTAGTGCTGGAACGGACATGTGGCCGGGCCCCGTTGCTGTTGCTGCCGCCGGCCTTGGGACTCGCACATACGGTACCGTGTAGACTACCTGCGACTGACCCTCACCAGACCCCAACCACTCCGCCTGTCCCAAGTTCCAGCAACTGCTTGCTCCCCGTTCCGCGTCTTCAGGGCACCCGTGTCCCAGAGATCCCACAAGGCTACCCACAAGGCTCCCCACATGTCCTACAAACGGACGCGCGCACAATACGAGGCCGATCTACAGAAATCACACTCACCCTACGTTGCGTATGGTACGCCCCTGCCGCCCTTGGACCCCGACCTGCGTGACGATGGCTCCTACGTCCCCGTCTGGAAGCAGGAGGTGAGGGACGAAAGGGGCAGGAAGCGCCTGCATGGCGCCTTTACTGGCGGCTGGAGCGCTGGGTAAGCCCTCACTGCATGCCCGCCTCCCTCAGCTACCAAAACTCCCGCTCCGATGTGCTGATTCTCATGTGCGCGCCCGCCCATAGCTACTTCAATACTGTAGGGTCCAAGGAGGGATGGGTGCCCTCAACCTTTGTCTCGTCGCGGTCCAGCCGCCGCAAGGACAACAAGTCCACCCTCGTCCAACGGCCCGAGGATTTCATGGACCAAGAGGACCTCGCCGATGCTCAAGAATCCGAGAGGCTCCACACCTCACGCGCCTTTGCTGGCCTCGGCGCAACCGATTCCCATGCCCATGCCGATTCCCATGGCGCCCGCCCTGCTGGCCTGGCCGGTCTGTTGCACGTACAAGGCGAGACCACGGGCACCAAATTGCTTAAGAAGATGGGCTGGAAAGAGGGACAAGGAGTCGGCCCCAAGATCCGTAGGAGGGCACATCTCGGCATGGCGACAGATCCGGCGCCCGAAAGCACAAGTGATACCTTCCTGTTCGCGCCCGAGAATGCTCCCATGATACAACTCGTCCGCAAGACTGACCGCAGGGGCCTCGGATATGAAGGAGAATCAAGGCTCACACCGCTTCGGTCGCCGCGGTCCGCCCAGCTTGCACAGTCCGACGACGAAGACGCCGACGGACAAGGCTTCACACTCAGCCGCCCCAGGCTGTCAGCCTCCAAGAGCACCAAGGACAAGGACACCAAGGCCCGCGGAGGCATTGGCATCGGGGTGCTGAACGACACCGGCTCCGACGACGAAGACCCGTACGAAATCGGGCCGCGGATCTCGTACAACAAGACCATTGGTGGTACCAAGAACCTCAAGAAGAAGAAGGACGTGAACTCCACACCGGCCAACCCTGCTATGAAATCCAGGCCAGTTTTCGTGCCGAGGCGCAAGGCCGTGGTAAAAGCGGCCGTTGGCGGCGCGCGTAAATGTCACGATGGTCGGCCACCGCTGGAAGGATTTGTTCTGGGTCAAGAGTCTGATCCTCTGATATCTATAATCAACGCCGACGCCAAGTTCACACCGCCAGAGATACCCGCAGGTTGGGAGTCAAGCAAAGAGGCCGTGACCACTCGGGATGCTTCACACTACATATCAACGGCCAATGCTGCGAGGGCCTCCCAACTTGACCCGTTGAGCCGGGCTGCTATACTTGGAGAGAAACAACTACCAGGAAAGTCTGTCTTTGACTTCCTGTCTGTCTCTGCCAGAGACCGCCTGGCAGCGGCGACTGGGAAGACGGACCTGCCGGCAGCCAAGGGCGAGATCCCGGAAGGCTACGCGCTCTCGCCCGAGGAGAGGCGACGCGGTCTGCTGGAGCAAATACCAAAATTAGACAAGCAGAGTGCCCTGGGCGCCATGTCCAGGGGAGCTGCGGGCGGAGGGCCGTATGGGGACAACGAGGACAAGCGGTCTCGCTACAGGGGCTATCTCGAGCTGCAGGCTGGCTCAAGGGGTGAGCCGCCCAGTAAGCCGGCCAGGATGACGGATGATGAGTGGATACGGGAGTTTCATGAGTTCTTCAATGTTGCCAGGATATTCCGACCCATGACTGGCTCGATTGCATCCAGGTTCACAACGTCGACGTCTTCACCACTGGCAGGCGGCGCTGACGGGAAGGCTGGAGACTCCGGCCTGCTCTCCAAGCCACCGCCCAAACCAGAGGACCCCGCTGAGGCGGCAGCCAAGATGGGAATGTACGGGCACATGACGCGATCCTCTCGTGATTTCTATCCGAGCCGGTTGTTGTGCAAGCGATTCAGTGTCAAGCCGCCGGTACACGTCCAGGCCGGAACCGATGCTGAGCCTCCAGAAACGCATAGGCCAGCTGGACCCATGCCAACGCGCGAAATGATCCAGGAGGCGACGGTAAAGGTGGCGGCGACAGGGCCAACCGCCGGGTCATCAAAACAGGATGTCGTGATGGATAGTAGTAGGAACGAGGCATTGGAGGCTAGTCGGGCGGGAGAGGAGGTGTTCAAGGCCATCTTTGGCGACAGCAGCGACGAAGGAAGCTGAACCAGCCCCTCGAGAAGTAGAAATAAAACAGTAAAAACCCTTTCAAAGAAAAAGAAACAAAAACGAAAGAAGAAAAAAGCAGTCAATTATATACATGGCTTCTTATCTGTGGGGTGTCATGCTAGGAATAGGCTCTTGTGATGGCGTTGCAGGTTGCTGGCAACCCCCTGATCATCAACCGTTGGTTCACACGGAGCCGTGACCTACTTACTGGCAGCTGCAGGGACATGGTTAGAAGCTGACCGTGACACCAAGACCAGGGAGAACCTCGCTGGCACTGAGCTATTGCTCGTACTCGAGCCTTATGATCCGCGGGACAGAGCCGCAGGCGTGCTTATCCTCGGTGCCGGAGTGGTGAGGCATGCGTGTATCTGTATCTATCTACCTGGGTATCTACCTCTGGTCCCCAAGTGCCAGGCCGCGAGTGGGAGCTTGGTGCATACCCGGTCGAGTATCTGTATTCCGGGACTGGGCGTTGAGGGGGTATTGGTGGGCGTGGTACGGGCACTGGGTACAAGAGCTGGGGCGTCTTGGCCCGATTTGGCACTCGCTTAGTGCAACTTTGGACACCTTCATCTCTCGTTCATTTCGATCCGGCCTCAGCGCAGTTCGCACAACAGCCTTCAATCTGCCCACGCCCATCTTCTGTCCAGTCGCCGGTGCTGTTTGCTACTAATTCCTCCCCAGCAGTTAGCTGGTTGGTCCTCTCTGTCCCACGCCCACGCCCTCGCCCAACATTGAACAGACCCCGCCGACCGGCCAGCCCGTCTCGTCAGTCAGTCAGTCAGTCAGTCAGTCATTCACTCAATCGCCTCGCCTCCTGATGCTCTAGCCGCCCACCCTGCTGTCCAGCACAACCGACCACCGACGGCGAAGCTGTCAACATCCCAAGGCCACCAGCACAAGACGGAGCCCAGTGCCGTCTCCACACCAGCCAAATTGTCAACATCACAGGAGCTTAGTCAGGGACCTTCCGTGTCTTCTGGGTCAAGCCATCCGAGACGAGTCGTCGACGAAGCCCTGCTAGGTCCCAACGGCCCCAAAGCCAGGCACATCCAGGAGAGCCTCTGCCGCCCCGGCCCAGCACCTCTCGATCCTCCTGCACCACCATCACCACCGTCACCATCACCTGCTGCTTCTGCTGCTGCCGCCGCCGCCGCCACCACCACCACCACCCCCTCCTCCTCCATCTGCTCCACCCACCGCCCAGGGGCAACACCGCAGCCTCCGCCGCCTCAGTACCCTGCCTCTGAGGCGTCCCGCCCGACTGCTACGTCGCTCGTTTGTCACCGGACCGCACCTCCGCCTTTCTCCTCCCTTTTTGCTAGCTTTCCGCCCCCGGACCAACCCAGCCCTGCTTCTGACCTCGAGACCGACGATCCCTCTGCCTGTGCCGTAGTTGCATCCGGGCACCTCTGCGATCAAGAGCCCGCCCAGCGCGACAAGTCCCCTGCCCCTGCCTACGAGCCGCCCGCAGCATCGAGCTCCTCGGAACCGCTCAACACCTACCACGAGACCGTTTCCGAGACCAAACGCGGCCTCCCCAAGGACATCAAGGCCGAGAGTAGCTCGCGCCCCAAGGACGACGACGCCGAACCACCACCAGCTTACTCAGAGGGTTACAGCCCCCTCCAGTCCTTCACATACCTGATGGCTGCCGCAGGAGGAGCCTCGAGTATTATTACTCAGGTGCAACAGGGCGGTCCGCCCGTCAACACCCTTGGAGGTGAGAAGTGCCCAGCCGACTTTTTGGGACAACAATCACTGACATGACGAGAAAAAAGATGTAGGCGCCGATGAGACTATAACCATGGACCTGAGGTATGTTGAGCCCCGCCTCGGTAGTCCTTGGAAACGTCAGGGCGCCGAGGCTAACGCGCATCATCAGGGGCACACGGTTCGTTCTCTCTCGCGATGAGCTCCTGACGCTCCCCGAGTTTGTGCTGCTATCCCTCTTTCCCAATGGCCTCTTCCCCGAGGGACACATGGGCGGCCCGACAGATGGTGATGCTATTCAAGTTGATGTCAGTTGTTTCCCGCCTAAACCTTGCCGTCGCAACGGTCGATAGATATTATGGTGCTGATGCCGTTGTAACCGCCACCAGTATGACCCGGAATCTCTACAGTACATGCTTGAGTTTTTCCGCAAGGTTGCCTCGTCGATCCCGGCCGAGTCATCTCCGCCACCGTCCCAAGATGGCGACGGGCTGCCCATCGAGCCATTGGGAGGGACGGGCCGTGATGACTCATCAAAGAGGGCAGGCATCATAGTACTGCGTGAGGACCTGGACTTCTATGTCATCCCGCCCAAGGCAGACATCCAGCAGCCGGAGATGATAGAGGTGAAAAGGGCCGCAGCCAGGGCGCTCCTTAAACAGGACGGCATCTTCTCCGGGCTGAAGCGAAGCGACGAGCCTGGGACTACCGAGGCTCATCTGATTGAGATGTTGACAGCTGGGTATGTCCCCAGAGTCCTAATGGCATATCGCATCCAACTTTGTACGGAAATATCCCCCAGCTGACACCGCAAAACAGTGGATTTAATCACGATGACCAATGGGGTCACCGGGCAGGCGAGCCTAACAAGGCCGTTGTTTGCAGTCTCGCGCTGGCGAGGCTTCGCAGTGACATCCGTGGCAATGAGATGGGTAGCAACGCTGTGGGCATGGCCCAGAAGCTATTGCTCTTCTGGCGGAAGCCGGCCAGGAGATGTTGGTGGGAGGGTGTGGAGCTCGAAAACGTCGAGGGTGTGGAGGGCAAGCTCAAAGTGTGGATCCGGCGAGTCTGGACGCTGGAGATGAGTGTCATCGGCCTGCGATGATTCCTGGGCTGCGCCTGTGAGACTCCAAATGGAGCACAAAGCGCGTTTGATGATTTGTGAAATAGCGCTCAAGATGCCGGGGGAAGGTGTGTGCGCGCTCGCATGCGCGGGCCTGGCGAGGTCTTTGCTTTTCAGATACCAACGTATATAATTGGGCTCGACAGCCTGTGTGGGGGTGGCGGACTGTTCCTTTCTTTTCTACTATTTGTCATGGTCAAGAGCATAACACGGATACCATATTCTGTTCCTCGCATTGTTTGTTGCTCATGTGCTTGGTACTGCGACAACCGTCGGGCAGTATTCCATACTTGAAGCGGACGATAAGGTCCTGGCTAGGCACTTGAATCCTCAGGTCGCCTGAGGATTTCCACTCCTGGTCTGGAGCTCACAGCCGCAGTGCCTGCATGCAGCTCGCATCTGGTGCGGAGTAATTCGGCTTGCGGGCGTCGAAAGCCCACCTCAAGAACGGGTGATGACACCGATTACCAAGCCTCGCTGCCAAAGCTGTGGAGAGCCGACTGGCCAAAGTGCCGGCGTTCTGATGACTAGCCTACAAACACAGGACGGCGCATCCAAGGGGAGGGCAGCCGGTCCACGCCTGGGCCATCGAAACTCATCATTGTTGAGCATGAGGCCACAAAGAGATGTGCTCGGTAGACACTGAGCTCCGCACAGGGGAATGCCATTCTGCGATATCAAGGCTGGTCAACTCGGCTGGATGCCTCACGTGCTTGTAACTGCCTCAGTGGTAAATTGAGTTGGTTGGCTCTTTTGCAACAGCCGCGGAATTTCCCATCGTGTTAACCGCAGCCTTTACTAACGACACCGACTTCACTTGGCATGGGTTCAAGATCTGCGCCGACTTACTACAGACATGGGGGAGTATACACGGCCGGGCTCCCAAGCATGACGCAACCAAGAAGAGCTAGATCTCTTCTAGCTGCTTGGTACTGGGCGCTTTTAATCTTGTATAAGGAGGGGGTGTGTGGCACATATACGGCACACATGTAAGCTGCCGCCTTTGGAGAACGACAACATACATCCCCTGGGTACTGCGTACGTATTATGTTTTCACCATCACTCAAGTGCTTGTGATTCTGGATGCGAACCGGGGTCCCTGTCATATAAGGGCGGATTAACAAGAGAGGGGGAAGCCAGAGATATCTCGGCCAACACTTGTCTCGTCCGTCTCGAACAAGCCCAAGCACCAAGGAGCCCCAGAACCGAGTTGAGCTCTGCCCAGCTGCCTGAAAGCAGACCAGGAAGGCGTTTCGCCCAGAGCTGCCCTCTTGAGGGTTCACAACCCAGTTCGCGAGGGTCGTCCCAACTTGTCCGACCACCGGGTATCCGACTCCTCTCGTCCCATTCATCTCCAACAAAGTCGAACATGAAGCATCTCGGCCTAGTTGCCGCCTTCGCAGCTCTTTTGGGGAGGGCCAACTTCTCCTATGCGCAGTCCACCACTTCTGCTCCAGGTGCTTGTCCGACGGTCCTCACCCCCTCGTATCAAGCCCCCGTCGTCGGCTCAGGATGGACCGCCCAGCTCATCGCCACCGGCCTGAAGGAGCCACGAAGCATCGCCCTTGACCAGCGGTGCTCTACTGGTCGTCCAGCAGGGCTCTGGCATTGTGCGCCTGGCGCTCACTGACAACGGGGGAACCTGCCTGGCTGTCAACGAAACGTCGACTGTGGTTGACAACTCAGACGTGAGTGTCTTCTCCTTCCACACTGTGAGGGAGGTTAATCCAAAATGCTCACACTCTTGACTGCCTAGCTGAATCATTCTATCCAACTGTCGGCTGGCGGGCGCTTCTTGTATGCTTCTACCTCAAACGAGGTGCACCGGTGGCCCTACGATGCCGCCGCTGGCACTGTGGGAGACAACAGCGAGACGCTCGTGACCAACATGAGCAACTCAGGCGTAAGCCGGCCATGCGTGAATTACCCTGCAGCTTGCTAACCCAGCCTAGCATGTGTCACGAACATTATTGCTGTCCCGAAAGGCCGACAACACGTTGCTGGTGTCTCGTGGGAGTGCGGAAAATATGGACTTTGGCGCAGCCCAGCTTGATTCCCGGATCTTACAGATCCGGGCCTTCGACATCGCCAACTTGCCTGATGGAAGGCCTTACAACTACCCATCCGAGGGTAGGCTGATGGGCGGGGGCCTGGGGAACAGCATTGGAGTTGCTGAGCATCCAATCACGGGTGACATCTACAGCGGTATGCCTCGCTGGTATCCTTCCTTTGTTTTCACGTCTACAAGACGAATCTGACTGAGAATCAGTCGAGAACTCCGCGGATCAGATCGAGAGAAGCGGGACGGATATCCACCAGGACAATCCCGGCGAAGAAATGAATTATCACGGGTTCCTGAATGGTTCTACGGAGGATCAGGGCGGCAATTATGGGTATCCGGACTGCTTTGCCCTGTGGGGAACCGATATCCCAGACAAAGGGAATATGACTGTCGGGAGCCAGTTTGTGCTCAATCCTAGCGAGACACTTAACGACACAACCTGTGCGCAGGAACGTGTCCCGCCTCGGTTAACATTCCAAGTAAGATTCACTCGAACGCAGGTTAAGACCAAGACTGAACAAGGCTGACACCGGGGGGGGGGCGCTTTGCAGGCTCACACGGCACCCCTTGTTCAACAGCAATGGCACGACAGCATACATTACCTTCCACGGTTCGTGGGACCGCATAGACCCGGCAGGTTACGTGTTGTCGAGCGTGCAGTTCGACGGCAACACCGGGGCGCCAGTCGCACAGCCTGACAGCAAGGTCGCCACGGCCGGCGTGCTCAGCAACGCCGACCTGTCGAGATGCCCGGACTCGTGCTTCCGCCCCGTCGGACTCGCCTGGGTAAGCAGCTTCTGGAGTCATTTCCAACTCGCTTTGGAATAAGAAATTCCCTCACGGGGCCTACGTCCCAAATGACATGGCCACATTATGGCCTGATCCACGCTGTTTTTGGACGAAACTCCTTCTATGGTTCTTTGAAAGCTGACTCTCAGTGCTGCAGGACAGCCAGGGCCGACTCTTTATGAGCTCGGACTCGACGGGTGAGATTTACGTGCTACAGCGGTCCGAGATGTCAGCGACTGGGGGCACCGAGACTGGCAGCGGAACGGGAACAGGCACACTCGTCACACCGACGTCGAGCACGAGGCCGAACCTCGCGCCGCGGCCAGATGGCGAAGCCAGCTTCCTGGCAGGCCAGGCTGTTGCGTTGTCGTTGGTCTGTGGGGTGTTCTTTACCGTGGCATAAACACAAAGGTATTTAACTGCTCATGACGTTAACTTGTCGTATTGCACATACTCCATATGAAGGGGGATATCCCCGGGATGGATATTCTGTGGTATGATTTGGGGTTTTTGGTCCTTCCTAGTAGACAGACAGACAGACAGAACTCGAGCCAGGGTTGTACGTGGGACACAAAGGCACCAGAGCACGGTCGCTGATCTTGGCAGGCTGAAATTATGACTTGATTTGGCCCTCTTCACCCTTTTTTAATTCATCAAGGGCCAACCAGTGTACCCCAAACGTCGCCACGCCTTGGCAGCTCACTCCTCGAGAGTCTTCACGACGTCCCACTCGCCCCGCAGGTTCTCCTTCCACAGCGTGACTTTGTTGTCGCTTCCACTAACGGCGAGAACGTTGCCGCTGAGGGACCAGCTCACGCGCCAGACAGGGGCGTCGAAGCTGAGCACCTTAGAGTTCCATTGGCCCGGGCTGGCGGGGTCCGACGTCCAGATGCGCACGGTCTTGTCCTGCGACGCGCTCGCGATGTAGCTCTTCTGTAGCACCGTGGGGCTCCAAGCGACGTCCCTGACCCAGTCGGTGTGGCCCGAGAGCGGCTCCCTCTCGGGCTTGTAGCTGTTGCTTGCGGGGTCGAAAATCCATATCTTGAGCAGGTTGTCGCAGCCGCCCGAGACGAAGCGGCGGTTGCCAGTGGCGCCGGGGCCAGGGGCGCTCGAGACGATGGAGCCCGGAGTGGTGGCGGGGGCCCAGGAGACCGAGTTGACACCCAGGCCGTGGGCAGGGAAGGTGGTGTGCTCGAAGCTGTTGTCCTTGAACTCGAGGACCGAGACGTTGCCGTCGGAAGAGGCGCAGGCCAGGAGGCAGCCGGACTCGTGGGGCGACCACGAGACGATGTTGACCGAGGCCTTGTGCAGAGCAAAATCAAAGATCTTCTGCCAGGCACCCTGCTGCTCGCGCCAGATGAAGACCTTTCCGTCGTAGCCTGCGGATGCGAGGATGTTGCCGTATTTGGGATGGGCCCAGGACACGCACCAGACGGCGCCCTCGTGTCTGTTTGCCCGGGTGGCGCGTCAGTCGTCTGTGGCATGGGGCTGCTTTGGCTTGGGCGGTGTCGTCGTCCTTGTGGGGGACGGGTGACGGGTGACGGGGGACGGGGGACGGGGGACGGCGGGGACTGTGACAGGGGCGCCAGCGAAACTCACCCCTTGAGAGTCTCGGTCAATCGCTGGGACTCGCCCTCGATTTCAAAGATCTTGATTGTCCGGTCTGAGGAACATGTCGCGAGTCGTCGTCCGTAGTAGTCGAGGACGGCATCGTGCTAGGACGGCGAGACGGTCAGACTGAGGTGTGCAGGAGGTTCGTATTTGTCCTCTGGGACGGACCGGACAGGGAGGGTGGGGTTTGGGGCGGGGGTTCGGGGGCGTACTATCATGTCATCGTGGCCGGGATTTGAAATGACTTGAGTCGCCTGTGGTGTTCAGGGTCAGAAGCGCACATTGGCAAGCGAGTGAGGGAGGCATCGTGTGGGCACGGCAGTACACACCATGGTGGCGGGAGGAGGAGACAGTTTGAGGGCAGAAGATGGGACAGAGTGGTCTGTTGAGGGGACAGAAGGAGGCGTCTGGGTATCTCAATGAAGGCTCGCACTGGGCACACGGGCTGGAGGGGAGGACAACAAGTTGGGTTTCGCAGCGGCCGTCTCGATGAGGTGGGCAGTTTCTCGAAGTGCTGTCCATTGATAAACCGAGTGCCCAAGTAGGTAGACTAGGTATACCTAGACCAGGTAGGTGCTGGGTCCCCTGCAGGGCAGTGTAGTGTACGTCAACCGGATGTGGGTCCACCTGCATCGTGTGTATGTAAGCACCGAGCCAGGTAGGTATCTAGGTACCCAGTGTAGGTACTCGGTACGTACTGCAGGGCAGGACAACGGCCGGCTAACGGAATGAACTTGGACTGGCTACTTACTACGTCCACTTTGCCTCGGCTCCTGGGTCTCGGTATTTGCCTCGAGCAACTCCATATGTGCAACACTCGTTGCCTCTCATATTGTTATCCAAATCCCCAGGGCACCATCCATGGGCTCTGCTCTGCTCCCAGAGCCAGCCAGTCGGTCAGCCCATCACTCATGCACTCACTCATGCATGTCAGCCTCGAGCTTGAGACCAGTTCCCTCGAGTGCTCGCGACCACAGTGTATGAATTGCCTCGCCGTAAACCACCCATATTTACACGTGAAGGCCAACCCCATCAAAGCTGCGGCATTTGAGGTTTTCATCTGACGTTTCTGAGTGGGAAAAGGCTTCATGGGACAACACATTTGGCATTCATTGTTCTCTTCAAAACTCACCTACGGCTTACTGCTGCAATCTTCTCTCTCCTTCGAGGACCCACCCCCTGGTGCCTTCTCCTCTTTGTATGCCATCATCTCATCACCTATCATAGCATCGCCGCCACGTCCAGCATCTCATCACCGCCAAGCCACAGAGCATCAAACCACCCAGGTCTGCTTGACGGTCTGAGCCTGTCGCCCTCCAGTGCCAGTCACCATCGTCCATCATCATGGCCGACAATCTTTGTGGCCCCTCTGCGCCGACCAAGGGTTTGGTCCGACATGTTAACCGTGACCGCACCCTCCAGCAGGACCGAGTTGCAGCTTCTCCTGCCTCTGCCGCTGCTGTATGTTGCCCCTCAAGACCGCTTGACTAGGGAATCCCACTGACATGCATATCTTACCTAGTCTTTCCGGTCAAAAACCCAAGGGACATCAAACACAGCTGCCGGGGATGCTTCTTTTGCCAGCTTCACCAGCTCCTCGCCCCGGCTCAATCCTCACCTAGCTCACACTGCTCCGCCCCTCGTCAAGCCACGAGGAAACCCCAATCACAACCCGTTCCTCTGGATGCAGTACCAGTCAAGCTATCGTGGTCATGTTGACATCCCCTTGGACGGCAGGGACCAAATCGACCTTAAGAAGCATGTCAACCCGCCCATCCCTGCACGCCGTGGCGGCATCGACCACCAGCGCCCAAGTGCAGCTTTGCAGGCTGCCAATACTTCCTGGGTCAATGACTTCCGGCGTGCCCAGGAGGAGACGTCTCTGAGCCACAATATGGAAGCATTGCGCCTGAGCCCTACTGCTAGTGCTGGACATCACCATCCCAGCAACATGTATGCTCCCCGGGCCCACGTCACTCCAGGCCACGGTCCACCCGGCTTTGCAGCACACAGTAGCTACCACTACCCCAGCGGCCAGCCAATCATCCAAGGAAATCTCGCTGCTCCCTATGGTGCTCCACACGTGTTGCCAGCCCATGCTCCGGACTTTGTCCCAGGTTACAGTCATGCCAACCCCGCAGCACAAGGTGGCCAAACCTTCTCTACAGACCAGCCGGCGCAGCAGGAAATAGCCGCTCCTCATGGTTACTCTGCCCAGGGCACAGCCCAGGCTGGCTCAAATGGCCTCCCCTTCAGCCACTACCCTCAGAACTTAGCCCTGGCCGCCAATACGGAGGAGGCCCTCGGAGCGGCGTTCGCTGCGTACGACCAGGAATTTGAGGCGGAGATGGATCAGTGGGTTGCTACCCATGGCCCCGAGGACCGCGAGGATCATGAGGCTGTCATGACTGAACATGCAGACAAGTTGGACGCCAAGCGTATGCAGCGTGACCCCAAGGTCATGTCACAGTTGGAGCCCAGGAACCGCTTCAACCTCAAGAGGCGGGAGGACATGGAGCTCCAGTCATATGCTGCACGCATCTTGACTACCATGGTGTCGAGCGACAACGAGAAGTTCCGTGGCTCTTCCTTCACCGACCTAATGCGCCGCATCGTCAACCGCGAGGTTGTGGTTGAGGGAGACGATCTCGTCGATGTTGCCACTGGCAACCCCACCGACCTGACCCCCCGAGACCTCAAGCCTATCATCCAGGTGCCTGATGTACCCCCTACATTCATACCTCCTTCTGATGCGGAGCTCAGGGCAAGGCAGGAGGCCGAGCCCAAGGCCGAGCCCACAGCCGCGGTTGAGAACTTGCGCGGTGCCTGAAGGGGGCATGTCCAGACGGAAGTGGTGGGGGCTGACGTTTGGAACCTGTCGCCCGTTTGGAAGCAATCCAAGGTGTCTTCTCCGGGAGGGGAGAATAACGACGACGAGGCCGGACGAGACCGCTGGGGTTCTCACACCAACTTCCTTGCGTCTCCGTGCACAGGATACCATGGGATTCAAATATCCACCGACGCCCCGGAGTCACGCACCGGTACTGACCCAATGGAGCGGCCCTTTGATGGACAGGCCGAAGAGATGCGGGACCTCGCAGAAGTTGCGATCGGGGAGTTGAAACAATTCACGCCTTTGGCATCACCGGTGCCGCCGTCTTCGCCCAGGCCGCTTGCATCTCCAACAGATGGCGGCGCAAAGATACGGCCATAATTGTTGGATTTGAATTAGCTACTTGTTCTTTTCGATTTCCTC
Source organism: Stenocarpella maydis (assembly GCA_002270565.1). NCBI lineage: Eukaryota > Fungi > Ascomycota > Sordariomycetes > Diaporthales > Diaporthaceae > Stenocarpella > Stenocarpella maydis. The sequence continues at coordinate 108,443 of NQMI01000113.1, forward strand.
TTTCTTGAACCAGTCTGACCCCCCCCCCCCCACAATCCTTTTCCCCAGATTGTTTTGACTCGCTCTAGCCGATTTACCCGAGGATTATCAACTTGGGTCGTCCCCTCGGTGTCTGTATTCTTTTCTCGCCTCGTACATTGAATGTTTTTCTTCCTTTTTCTTGTGTTTACTTTTTTTCTGGACGCCATGTTCTTCAGGCCTTGAAGGGTCCCTCATATCGGTGGCGTTGGAAAATAGAACTGTTCACTTGGTGGCTATCGCAGCCGGGCGGAGTTGAGGCCTTTACCGATGAGAGTCTGTTAGTACAGCATTCTCTGGCAGGTTTTACATGTTTTCGGGGCTGCCCAGGCCTCTGGCTCAGTGAGGCGGAGCTACGAAAAACCTCAGTCGAGTACGAGTCTAGGGTTGAATAGGCTGGTTTGTCCGCTCGATGTAGTTTGTGGAGGTCAACCGTGTATATTTATTTGTACAGTGCCAAGATCCAGAACCGACTACATAAATTTCACGACGCGTAATTCTTCATGTTCAGGTATGCGAATCACAAAGTGTTATGATCACAGTTTAGATGGTCCGCTACAGCGCAGATTTTGCAACGTATGATACAGCTAAGTTATATGTACTCTGAAAATTTAATGGGTATTGGTATCATGATTTGTTTCCCCATTCCTAGGCTTTATCTGGCTGCGCAGTCAAGCACACCTAGTGCTTAAGCTTCTTGAGCCAGCTCACCCTCCGTGCCTGCTTTTGTGCACCCGTTTCCCTCTCACCGTCCCTCGGCTCGCCTGAGATGCCGTGTGTATGGGCCTGCCTGTCGGCCACCACCACCACCGCGTTGCTGCCCGCCTCAGGCGACTGAGAATGAGACTGCTTCAGAATTCTTCTCTGCATAAAGGCCGCCCCAGTGCTGACTGCCCTCCTGAGGCCCCACTGCACAGGTGGCGTGTTGCTGCCAACGTTGCTTGTCGTCGACCGCCTGGGTATCTTAAGCGTTTGAGATGCGCATGAGGACATGCTAGCGGATGCTTCCCGCGCGCGGACGGCGCTTGCGTCACCCGTCTCGGTCGAGTCGGGTGCCGCTCCGCCGAGTCGCAGGGACAACCAGACGCCGGTTACCGTGATCAGCTGCTTGGTCCTGTCGTTGACTGGACGGGTCTGGCGCTCGGCGCAGGGTTCATCGGCAGAGAAGGGAGGCGGCGACCGGTCCCCAGCGCTCCCCGAATCGAAGCTGCAGCTGATGAGGCGAGAGGGCGGGGATCGTCCTTGTGATGTCGACACTGTCGTATAATCCTCAAATACCTCGAGCGATCTTGATGTGAGGTTCGCCAAGATGGGGTGACGCCTAGACTCGGGGTTGATGAGGCTGAATGTGTACTTGTAATCGCTCGGCTCCAAAGTAGATCCGTTGTCGCTAGTCGGCGTAGCAGCAGAGGACGAGAGCCTATTTGTGTTCTTCTGGTTCTGTGCGGCCGGGTTGGAGACATTCTTGGTGGCGTTCCGCCTGGCCCATCGCGCGGTCTGCGTGATGCCGTGCTCATCGGTGTGGACAAAGTCGTAGTTGCCCTTGGGGCCAGGAGTTGCCCTCCAAACGGCGCCGTCCTCCATGACAATCTCATCACAGTCCTGGCCCCTCAGCGGGCTCAATATGGCAAGGGGCTCGCGGCGGCCCCCGACGTGTTCATCATCGTCCTCGGAGTCGCCGAGGCCGGCATCGTAGTCCTCTGACTTGAGCAGGATCAGGTCGCGAGGGCCCAGCTCGCCGCTGGCCCCGAAAATGCGGGGGAAGCGGTTGATGTAGCGAGCCGTGACCAATGGCCCAGCTATGAGGGAGGCAGGAAAGACATCGATTGCCGGGCGCGGCCGCCGCTGCTCTCCGGGGAGCTCCTGGAGCTGGAGGAGCAGCCTCGGCCGGATGTTCTTGAAGAGGTGCTTCTTGGAGCCACGCTTGGGTGCCGGCAGGGCGAGGAGGTAGTGGGTGCTCTTGCGAGGGGCGGCTAACCTCCGCCTCGGCCGCCCGGCCGAGGACGTCAGGGAAGAGTCCGAGTCGTACAAGGATGGTTCATCTTCTGTCATGTAGGACTTTGGGGTCTGAAGGGCCTCAGGCTCCTTGAAGCGAACAACAGGCGCAGCAGGGACTGACCTCCGGGCGGCAGAACGGTCGGTGAGCACATGAGTGACGGGTCGGTCGTAGACCTCAGACACAGGTCTCGTGGCCCTGGGTGTTTGGGGCAGGGGCCATGTGTTTGATTGACGCGGCGTGGTGGTGGTGGAACCAAGTATGGGAGCTGGGAGTGCTGATCGCAGGTAGGGCCGTTTCCGTTGCAGCGGCGCTTGTGTGTTGGGTGAGTGCGGAGGGTGGCCGTTTTTGGAGAACTCGTGGCCGTGGAGGGAAGCACCCGCATGGAGAAACATGTTGGTGGGCGGCAGTCCGAAGCAGCGTGCGGTCCTAGGAACTGATAGACAGGCACGTAGAAGAGGCACGGGTAGTGCATATGAAGACGCAGCGAGCTGGCAAGACGAGGGCGAGAGGAGAGCAAGGCTGGGCAGGGGCAAGCGATAGCGGGCCCCGTTCTGGAAGTAATGAAAAGGAGTGGCTGAGACTCGTTGTCGTCCGTGACTCCCGGAAGTCCAGCTTCGGAATCCAAATCCAAATCCAAATCCAGGTCCAGATGCCAGAGCGTGAGTGCAGTATTCGTCCGAGCTGGTCCGTCCCGGTGTGTGTCGATTTCCCAGGGATTCCGTCACTCGTTCCTAGGGTCGGGGGCCGCCAAATTGCGATCATGTGGGTGGGCGCGACTTGGTGGCCCGGAATTGACGGATGACAAGCCAAGGCAGGGACAGCGGCGTACTTCAGGGACGGTGTTGTGAGAGGGGCGGCGGTCCAGCGAGCATGTAGATGTCGGAATTGGGCACGGACAACAGGGTTGGTTGCTGTTGCTGTCGCTGTCGATGCTGCTGATGTTGCTAGTACACTATAGACAGCACTTGAGCATCTGTCAAGTGGATCCGGGTGGGGAAGGCGTCCAATGTTGTGGTGTCACAGCCGTGCATTTATGGGCAGCCGGCGCGTGTGGGTTTTGTCTGGTGGTGAGATGAACGGACAGAAACTGAGATCAGCAGAGGAGGGCCCGAGGTTGGTAGTGTAGTCCAAGTTTAAGGTTTCCGACGGTCAAAGGCTTCTTGTAGCCTGTCATGGGTGTCATCAGGTACCCGCGGAGGCAGGTCACCATGAACCGTCCAGCCCGGTCCAGCCCACAGAGTGCTGGGCAGTGGGGGAGGCAGATATTGACGGGGATTCCTTGCAGCGGGAAGACGCGTCGTGGCTGCAAAAAGAATTGGACGCGGGGAGGGAGGCAGGTTCCGGGGTCAGAGGAGCCAAGGATGAAGGGGAAACAGACAAGAAAAGGGCAGTTGAAGAAATGGAGCGGGAACGAAGACGAATACCAAAGAGTCCACCAGGGATTATGGCGTGTTGGGCGACACGTCGCGAGCAGGATGAAGACGGCTGTGAGTGAGGTGGGAGGGAGGTTGCAGGCAGCTAGCTAGGTAGGTATACTAGTTTTCCTTGATGTACCGGGGAACCTTTCAGAGATGCCCATCCACCATGTACTCAGGTACCTACCTACCCAGGTACTTACCTAAACAGGTAAGTGACCTGTGCCCACTCGGCTGTGCTCGGTGTGCTGCGCCCGGTCCAGTGGGAACATTTGGGCGGGACTGTTGCTCGCCCGCCTGCCTGACCTTGCTTGCCGCTGGCTGGGCTGGCTGACTACCAACCAACTAACCGACTGACTAACTGACTAGCTGACTGGACTAGCTGACTGACCAGCTGACTGACTAGCTGACTGACCAGCTAACTAACTAACACGACCGAGAGTACTTGTTGACAAAAAAGAGTCCTTAGCCTTGCCCGTCTAGATCCTCTTCGCACGCCAGACCAAAGACCACATCGACGACATGCAGCTGCCGGCCAGTGCACGACTAGCAACAAGCCTAGTGGCATTCTACCATATAGTAGTAGCAATCCACCCAAGTATCCACCTGTTTAGGTACCTACCCACACTAGATACCGAGATACTCGAGATGTCAGCCAAGATATACTAGTATAGCAAGTAGAGCAGGTGGCACGGCAGCCGGATATAACCGTGGGTATGATGCTGCCCCTGGGACAGAGGTAGCTTGTGTGTTTCAGCTGCCCATCCTGCCCCTTCGTGCCCCATGCCCCATCCTCTGGGCCCAATGTTCTCGACCCCTTCATCAAACATTACTATTAGTGTACACACCTAGGTAGTACCTAGGCACATGCACTAGGCGGCCTGGCAAGTGCAAGCCTGACAGTCTGGCCAGCTGGCAGCCTGGGCAAATCCCACGCCCCGCTGGAATATCACCCAACAACAAGCCTGTCAATCGGCAGCCTCGTGGCGCCGACTGATATTTTTGGAGTCGGGTCTTTTGATTACCCAAATCTCGGTACATGCCGAGGCCTGCCACCCAAGCCTGCATGTGCCAAGCTGGCAGCCACACCAGTGGGGCCCGATCTCCTCAGGGGTTTCAATCTTGTCTGTTCTGGTTCGCGTCTCCAAGCCTCCTCCCAGTCAGGTCTGGCTGTCTGGCTGTGAGTCTGCCACAATCCACAGCAGCACATTCCGCCGCCATGGCCACCACCGGCACGGGCACGAGCATGGGCATCGACAATGGCTCTCCATACGCCACTCTGATGGCAACCTTCATCTCGTGGAAGGCCCTCTTGTTCGCCGTTGCTGCCGGCAGCCGTGTCGGCCCGGTCTACGACACCTCTTCGGCCCTCCTCCACGTCCCCGCCAGCCCTCCCGCCCTTCTCATCCGCCTGTCCTCCTGGGATGCCATCTTCTTCCTCAAGGCTGCACAGAGGGGCCGCCTCTTCGAGCAGGAGTGGGCCTTTGCTTCAGCCCTGCCCAACTGCATCTCCCTCATCACCCGAGGTAAACCAGCCCTCGCTCCTCAACAGTCCGACCTTGTTCTAATCACAAGCCTCACTCAGCCCTACGGATCCCTCGGCTCGGCCTGCTTGCTGACCCCGGCCCCAGCACTCACCTTGACGCTCTGGTCGCCGTCGTCTTCTCCAACGCCTGCCACCTGCTGTCTGTGCTGCTTCTCTACCGCCTGGGCCTGCACGTCTGGAGGGATCCGACCTGGGCACTGACTTCTGCACTGCTGCACGTCTTGTCCCCGGCCGGTCTGTTCCTGTCCGCCCCCTACGCCGAGAGCGCCTGCTCCCTGCTGTCCTTCGCCGGTTGGCTGCTGCTGGTCAAGAGCTGCGTCAGGACCGCCTCCTCTGTCTCATCCCTTCAGAGAGATGCCTTGACCCTGCTCGCCGGCCTCTTGTTTGGCCTCGCCACCTATTTCCGTACCAATGGCCTACTCAACGGCGCCCCGCTGGCCTTCGATTTCCTCTCCACCTCTTACCACCTGATCGAGGACCTCGATCACTCAAGGACCCCCGGTTACCTACGGAGGCTGCTCGTCCTCGTCATCGCCGGCCTCTCAGTCGCTGCCGGCTCCGTCATCCCTCAGTATCTTGCTTACAATATCTATTGCTCCGCTGCTTCCGCGCCTTCCGAGGCGAGGCCCTGGTGTACCCACCTCGTGCCCAGTATCTTCAACTATGTCCAGGGTCAGTATTGGTAAGAATCTCCCCACCACCTCACAGCCCATCCGCCGCATGCCGCCGGCCGAGGCCATCATCAACGCCCGCCCGCTCACACCCCATAACAGGAACACCGGTTTCCTCCGTTACTGGACGCTGTCCAATGTCCCGCTCTTCGCCATGGCAGCCCCCATGCTCTTCGTCATGGCCAAGGGCGGGAAGGATCTTTTCGTCCAAGGCCCCAGTATCTCCACGAGGCATGCCTCCGGTTCGGGCCTGGACAGCTCCAGGCTGATCTTGGTGGTGAAGTCCATGGCCTTTGCTCAGGTCCTGCTCGTCGCCATGGCCTTTACCAGCTACCACGTCCAGATCATCACCCGCCTGTCCTCCGGCTACCCGGCCTGGTATTGGTGGCTTGCGGCCTGCTTGAGGAACCCCAAGACCAGGAACATGGGCAGCGGCCTCGTGGTCTTCATGATCATGTATGCTTCCATACAGGCCGTGCTCTTTGCTTCCTTCTTGCCTCCAGCTTGAGGCGCTCCAGTACTGGTTTTTCTGTTCTGCCGCAACGTCGCCCTTGCATTGGGGGTTCAGGGCAGGCAACTGAAATATAAGACAAGCATCTAGTGACGCACAAAATCACTCGCCGGCGACAGTTGCAGCCTCGAGGCTTCAGGTCGGCCTGTGCGTGATGCAGAAGATTGGGGCCACACCGTTCTCGGTCTGCCCCTTCCGTCGTCGACTGCAGCATTGGGAGTCAGCTCTCAAAGAACCAGGGAAGCTTTAGTGAAATGAAACTATGATGGGACAGCACGCAGGGTGTCCATTACTTTAATGACTGGGGCTCTGAAGAGGAAATCTTTATTCCCAAGCGGGTTAAAAATGATTCCGGAAACTGCTTATGACAATTTTTTCTCCGAATCAATCAAGTGATGTGCATGCCAGAATACCCGCCACTGACCTCACCAATGATATTATTCACTAAAGGAAGAGGATTTCATTTGGGTTTTTCTTTTCTTTTTTTCCTTTTTTTTTAAAAAAAAATACTCTTGTCTGTGTCGGCCGAGCGGCGTCAGTGCTTCGAAGCGGTGCTTGCTATCTAAGACCACCCTTTCTCATGGATGATATCCCAGAGTTACGTGAATGTGTTTTCCATCGGCGTATCCTCCTGGACTTTTACCTTTCCTCACGGGACCCAGTGTGACTTCCATTTGTTGGATTCTTTCCTCATCGAATATGGGTTCGATGACGTCCGAGCGGACATTTTCATGCTCGCGTGGTCTCTTTGCTCCGTCAGAAGAGACTCAGGGACGTCCAGAGTCGGACTTGTGGAACCAGGAGGGCTTGCGGCCGCGATCGTAGGGTGGAGGGCTGCTATGCCTGGGTGACTGCTGACGCGGAGTCGGCCTATCACGCGTTACGTACCGGTCCGACGAATGCCCGGCCCCGAAGTCACCACGTTACAGCGCATGGTCGGCTGGGCCCGGGAAGCGTTGGCGCGGATAACGCTGGGGTAAGAATCCTGGGGGCGAGCTGTCGGTGAAGTCACGGGGAGGAGAGAACATGCGGCTTCGGCGGCGGTCTGGAACAAGTTAGTGTCGGGACGTGTTTGGGTGCTGGGGCATGCGGCACCGGTGCGCTGCGCACTTGACGCGAGGCACATGGTGACAAGAATAAACGAGGGGACGTTATGAAGAGTTTGGATGCAAGGGGAAGTGGTCCTCGAACGGTCAGTCTGAGGTTATGAAAAGGGGACTACCGGAAAGCAAGTCGAAATACCTTCTCTGCCCTGCCAAGTTCTCGAGTTCTCAGGGCTACGTTGGTGGTAGGCGGCGCGAGATCCACGGGAGTTGGGATTGGTGCGGTAATACTTTGCAGGATAGCCACCATCTGCGTCGCCCTCGTTCTCTTGGCCACGCTCTCTCTTGTTCCCGGCTATTACCGAGTAGGGGCCAAGCCTCCCGAAATCAGCCGGCTGAACCTCTTGACCACGCCTGGGCAGCGAAGGAGGCAGCGGCAGCGGGGGCGGGCGGCTTGGCCCGGGGCCGCGTATGTAGCTCGCGATGCTGACCTCGCCATATCTCTCCTGCAGTCGAGCCTTCTCACGCTCGCGTTGCCCCTGGAGCTCGGCTTGTTGGTGCTCGATCTCCTCCATGCGGCGGAAGATTTTCAGCTGGTCCTGGCGGTACCGGGGAAGGTACCATCCTGTAAAATGAAGCCAGTCTTGAAGGTCAGGATGCTGGACGGCGAACCTCTGCACCTCCCGGTCGCAGTCCCCGGCCGGCCGCGGCGAGGCCGAGCGGGGACGCTGCTCGCTACCAGGTCTTGGGTATATGTGGCGAGAGGATGGCGGTGGCGGCTTGTTGGCCTCCGAGGTGATATGGCCACCATGGTCTTGTCTGCCCCGGCGGGCTGGGAGTGAAGCACGGCCATGTCGGTGACCATTGCCTCTGGACAGGGACGTGGAGGCACGAACAGGACTAGTGCTGCCTCGGTCTTTTCTATGCTTTGGCGCAGGCGTGTGAAATTGGTGCACATGGCGCTTGGCGCGTAGCTCGGTTGGGACGATGCTGGTGGCCGTTGGGGTACAGATGGGAAGTGCCTTCTTGTGCGATAGACGCGGTGCAGGCTGGGACGCCGTGTCTTGGGCTGGGACCGGCTGCAAGGGGCCCGATTGCTTGTGAGTGACGCCTCCTTCTTCGGTCGGCGGTGTTGTCTTGTCTTTGTCCCCTGCGACCGTCACGCCGTGGGTGCTGTGGCGCGATGTATGTGTTTCCTTGTTGGCAGTGCTGTCGTCTGCTCGCTGGGCCTTGCTGATGGCACCATCATCGGTTTTCACTTGGAATCCCATGGCTGCGATGCCGTTTGGTCTCGACGACGCATTTATGTGGCGTGCGACTTCGTTGAGGGCCGCCGGGCCGTCGTTTGTATCCTTGCCAGCAGTCTTGGATGAATCTGAAGATGATAGCTTGTCCATCAGTCTTGCGGTTATCTCAGGAGGGCCCTGCGCACCCTCATTGTAATTCGACTTGTCAGAAGCGCCCAGGCCAGATGGGTTGTCGAGTCGTGGCATCTCCGATGCGATCTGCTGTCTGCGTTGCATCAGCCACTCCTTCAGCTGACCAGCTCGGCCAGTAAAGCCAAGGTCCTCGGATGGCTTCGCATTTGTGGCGTGGGGAGAAGGGCCCGACATTCTATGGAGAATGTGCGGCAAAGATGATTATAGAGTATGCCGTGGCTACCAGGAATAAAGCTGACGTCCAACTGATATTTCGTGTTGTTGACGATGGGATGGTGGTGCCCACCAGCACTGCTGCAGGCACTGCACAGAGGGTGTTCTTGACACTGGAAGCACGAATCTCACAAAACTCAAGAGACAGGAACCAGAAAGCACTGCCTAGGTAGTTGCAAGCCTGGAGGAGCAACGAAGCAAATCCAGCAGAGCAGCTAATTGCCAGCAGCGTGTGGACGGGACTTCCTCGGCCACCTTGGAGGGTTGGTAGCAGCAAGAACGATGGATTCCTTTCGCAGACCCACCCTTAGCGTACCTTTTTCTTTCTAATGAGAAGAGAGACGCACAGAGTAAGAAATAGGGGGTACAGGGGTACATATAGAGCGCATCACCCACAGCCGACTACATCAACCCGAAGAAACGGAGAGTAAAGTAGGTACACGACCTCAACGACAACACCTCCTCCCAACAACACACAACAACCAGACCTAAAACACCCAAAACGGCCTCTCCCATAACCAATATACACATTTAAGTAAGTCTAAAAATTAGCTGTTCTCATCTGACTGGAATATGTGATGCAGGTGATAGGAAATATTTACATGCTGGGGGCTGCATGTATCTCTGTACCCTCAAGCTGCGTTTTCTACCCTGCGAATCTCCCGCTTCTTTTTGAGCCAGCAACGGTCTTTTCCAACAGAACGACACCAGTGGCGTATAACCCGCTCGGTTGGCTGTTGTCTTGCCCCATCAGGTGCCTTCTGCCCAGCCCAAGTCATTCCGTTCGATAAAGGCATCGGCAATCACACCTATGATGCGTACATAGCCTAATGGACTCATATCATAACTTGACCGATTTCCTCCATCCTTCAGTGGCATAGGAAATGTACACATAATACAAATAGACATATTTGGCAGAGATTCGCGTGCTGCAGCAACCTTCCCCTTCAACACTTTGTTGATTCAAGTCAAAAGCGGCCCAGGGTTTGGAATAGACACAGTCATTCATAGGATCTTGAAGCCCTGGAAGATGTGCAGCCGTATATTTCAAACTTTACAACAAACTTTCAGTCAACAGGTGAGAACAAGGCCAAGAAATATCACGTGCGCAGAAATAGTGCTGCTGCCATCAAATATGCTGGTGCTGTACAATAAGCTGGTACATGGCCGAGGCGGAAATCAAGCCCCCCCCCTCCACAAACAAACAAAAAAAAAAGAAAACAGAAACCTCCAAGGCATAGAAAGAGAAAGCCCGAGTAAGAATGCAACTCAGAGACTTGTAGTAATGTCGGATCGGGCTTGGGCTCAGGATAGAATACAAGGCTGCTCACTGGATTTGTTGCCAAGCCCATCCACCAGGTGAGCCAGGTGTTGGTAACCAGTGTCGGGAGGCTTTGTTGAAGCACCACTTCTCCAAGAAGCCACTGCTGGGATTCTGATATCAAGTTGGCCCATTCCTATGCCAACTAGAACCATGGCGGAGGTATACCAAAGCATATGGAAATGATAGGTGTTGCCATGTTTTGACGCCGTGTTCTGGTCTTGGTTGACGGCATGGAAAGCCGGGAAAACAGCTGACTTGGGCCCGTTGTAGTGTTATGCTTTATCACGGTGTCATGTCAACCAGGTTCCCGAGATGACCCTACCCTACATATGTGTCACCCTTCGCCTGTGTGGATTTCCTGGAAATCATACACGTCAGGTTGCCTGATTCGGCAGGGGTGCGACTGCTACTTAGTAATACCTATGGCAACCGCGGTAGACAGACCTCCAATCGGCGCACACAAGTCACGCTGGCTTCATTAATGCCTTGAGTAATAACCGGCGGGTCTGGCCCTGAGTTACATATATAAGTAAGTACCTACCTAGGTAGATACATAGTATTTACTGTGTCGACTGATTGCAGCAACTGGAGCCTGGGGAAACTCGTCTCGTGTCCCGTCGGCGTTGGCAGGGGAATGAAGTATGACTGATTGTAGGGCCCTGCTTGCTTGAGCAGTGTGCAAGCTGACGAGGTTGGCCAAGAGTGTGATGGCCCCTGGGGATAGACTTGAATTACCTTGGTAGATAGACGCTTTTAATAGTCAGCTACTAGACCTTGGTGGTGAGACTCAAGACCCCCGCCGGAGCCGAGGGCTCCTGCCAAGGCACGGGAAATCAAATACCTATTACAGTAGTAAAGTAAAGTACCACGCAGGCACCAAATGCGGGCATTGGCGAAGCGGCATTGGCGAAGTGGCGGACTGAAACGGACATGTGCACGGAACTCGCAGCGGCCCGGGCGTAGGTTTCAGTCCGTTCCGAGGTTGTCATGTACACTAGTTCTATGTAGTGTACACTAGGCCTGGAAGCCTTGGGGAACCCTTGGCAGCTGCAGCAACCCGCGAGCCCGGGTCCTGCTGGTGCGTGTGCAATTCAACCGTCTCTTCTGATCTTCCGTGGCCCAAAACCCTATCTACACTACCTAGGTACACACACACACACAGGGTTACACCTCTGCAGGCATCGCAAAACGTTAATTCCTCTCCGTCCCGTCCCATTCACCCACACCAATTGCAACCTTGTACCTCTTGTAGTAATTTCTATACTAATGGTACTTTGTGCATATGTGTTGTTCAAGACGGGTCGCCGTTGCCGGCTAATGCCGCCGTGGCTACCTGGAAGCTATCGCCAACCTCGATGCATCATCTATCTCTCTTGGCTGCCTTGTATACGATGAATGCACTTCTGACTAGAGGCCAGCGAGTATATGGATTTCTATGCGGGGCAAGTTGCCAATCAAATGCTGCGACATTTGGTAGGGCTGCATCTAGCCAACTGCCGGCCAAAGCCATGATCCAACGTCTGTGATGCCTGCCCGCAGAGATATAACATACATACAGCAACGGGCTCGCCCGACATCATCACCCACAAGGCCAGCTCGAGTCGGGAACTAGCACCGAATCGACAGAGGCAAAGTGTCGTCCGGTCTGCCCTGCCGCGTGCGTCCTTTGGACCCTTGGCTGACCACACGGGCCTCTCTATCCTTCAGCGTACTGGCCTCATCGTGAGTGAAGCTCACGTCCACCTCAGCATCGCCCGGATGCATTCCATCCACACCCTCTCAGGAAACCGGGTCTCCAGAGTCACTCTGGTCTGATAGGCGCTCATGCAATGGCGATCGTGCCGAATGCGGCTAAACCTCGTCCTCGACTGGACGAGGAGGAGCTTTTTGCACCTGCTCGCTTCCGACGTCTAGGGTTTCAGGTGAAACACAGAGCACATGGGTCACGATGCCACAACCGTTGCCCACCACCCACCTTTTCGCCTTCGCCTTCCGTTCCGAGGGACTTGGCGTCGCCGCTGTCTGCCACAGGCGCCTGACCCCCTTGCAAACGAGAATGAGAGAGACAGAGAGAGAGAGGGAGGCGCTTCCCTTGCCCAGCATGTCCCTGTTCTACGGGTTTGAGCCTCACCCTACCCTCGCTACCGGGATGGCTGATCAGTCTATTCCAGGTCCGTCCACCTGTCCGGCGTGGGAGACGGGCCTCGCCTAACACATCCACACCGTTGTCGCAGCCCTCCTTGGTAGCACCCCTCAGCGTCGAGATCCGGCTATCCAATGTTTCCCTGCCATCTGCAGAATCCACTCCTCTCCTAATTTCGCGTGCTTCAGATCCAGCGTCCCCACCTTGTCGTGACTGCTACTGCCCGTCCGGCCCTGTGTGATTCCAGTTTCGCTGTCTTTTCCCTCTTGTTCACCTCTCTACTGCATCAATAATCAACCAAAGTGACAGCAATGGCAGGCGCGAGTACCTGAGAGCGTGTCGTCGCCGTCGCTATGTTGACTGAGTGGAGGAATCACGACATGATGAAGTGTTGATGCTTTTCTTGATACCCCTTTCGTTCGCTTCAAATTCCCATTGACTGGGCTGGTTCTTGTTCAAACTCCCCTTCGCCAGCTGGCGTCGCCACCATGGCGATATCTGGAACCACTTCGGCCCTCGTTGCCGCCTTCGCGTTGTGAGTCTCCCTGGCCATGTCGGCCACGGTCCTGCCATATTGGACGTCTCGCTGACCACCATCGACAGTGGTATCGTTGTCAACGCGGCATCGGCGGCCCTATTCCTCAACGTTAGGGGCCATGGCTCGTCGATCTTTCGGGACGGCAAGAGGCTGGTCCTCGCTATTTTCCTCTTCAGCGCCGCCACGTGGGCTCAAGTTGGCTTCATTACAACTCTAATAGATCCGGCCGCCGAGAACGCCTGCCAGATCGCCGTCATCTTCACCACCGCCTTCGACCAGCTCGCTCGATACTCGATCGAACAGCATTCGCTCTGGGTTATAAACGATGGCACTGCGGCTTCGGCCGGTCAGATCATTCCGCAGATCTTGGTCGGCGGTCGCTTGATCTTGGGGGCCGTTTTTGTCGGCCTCTCACGACCGCAGTTCAACACCGTCTGCGTGCCCGTCTCATCCACCCTCGCCCTTGCCATCACTCTGGTGGCCGTCGATGCGGTGATTGTCGCAATCCTGGCCGGCCGGGCCATTTCTGTCGGGCTGATCAAGAAGATACAGGACGGTGGCCAAGACTCGGCCCGAAGCAAGGCTGTTGTCGCGTCGCTCATTGGTTTGACAATATGGATGGCGGTCAGTCTCATCGCGACCCGCCCGGGCCTGTAACCATCGGCGTGTACTGACGAGCATACAGACGAGCGTTGCCATGCTTCTGGGCATTCCCACTACGGAATACATATTCAGAAGCACCGTCCCGGCGGGTGGGCTCACCATCCTCCTCAGTGAGCTTTTCTCGCCCCTGAACATGCATCGCGGATCCGCCACTAACAGTCCTAGTAATCGTGACTGCGAGCACAAACGCGTTGGGTGACCAAAAGCCAAGGTATAGGGACAGGAATGTACCGGAAGCGCCTTCACCGAGACAGATTGTGACCGCACGGTCCGTTTCCACCTCAGCCTCCAACGAATATCCGCCGAGCCGATACGAAGATCTCAAAAACGAGCAGATCACTTCCAGCACCGCATTCGTCCAGCCGAGGGAAGTACCCTTTCCTAACCAGGGCTTGCCAAGCCTCACAAGTCCCGGCATGGCAGGACAGGGCATGGGTGGGGTCCCAGTGCAGGGCCAGTTGTTCCCTCCCATGCGGGCGGCAACGGCACCTATCACCCCTCGTGTGGTACTACCTCAGGAGAAGCTCCAGAATAAGCCCAGGACGCTGTTTTCCAATGCTGGCTCAGGGCCGGCCAGGACGATAACCGTCGGAAAACTAGCGATATCAGCTCCTGTTCTTCAGGAGGGCGGCTCCAATCCGTTGGACAAGGTGGCCACAACTGATCTTGACACAGCAGCCAGGATGGAGAGGGAAAGAAGGGCGCTTCTTGCGGGCCAGAGTAAGAATTCGTCGGCTGTCCGGAATGAGGCCGCTGCTTCGGCCGCCGAACCGGCCCAGGGCGTTGTGCGCGCGACGAGCACCGTCCGTAAGGAAGTGGTTCGACAAGCTACCTTACCTGCTTTGCCCGAGAGCGCCACGTCGGCAACAGGCGTCTCCACTGGCTCCCAGCTCTCGCCTGGTGGGGAAGAACTCCGAAGAAGATCGCCGAGACACGCGCCGTCGACCTCGGAAACTTCGGCTCAGTCTGTCGCCGTCTCCGCGACAAGCCGACCACCTTCTCCCCCGGAGAAGTCGGCCGCCAGCGCCCTGCCTAGGAGTCAAGATGCGATTGTTCGGACGAATATACCTCCGTCTCGGCAGCTACCCCCTTCCCCGGAAGCCACAGGTCCCGAACCAGCAAAGACGCCTCTGCAGAGGCGACCAACCCATGGGCTCCCTGGGAACCCGAGGGCGATGTCGGTCAGGAGGCCGCAAGGTGAGCCTGGGCCGCAGAGGCAACAAACGATCATGTTCGTCAACAACATCGTCTATGACGACCCGAACTACGTCGAAAGTGTCATGGGGGATGCCAAGGAGCGAGGTCCAAAGGCGGCCGTCCCTGCCCCCGTCAACACGGCATCTGCAAGCCCGGCAGCAACGCCTGTGATACCCGAGACACCCGGCACCTCCGGATCGGTCGTTAACCGGCCGAGACCGATCCCAAGAAGAAGCAGGACATCGGGAATGGATCCTTACTTCCCGCCCATTGTGCCACCAAACGGCCACCGAACATCGAAGTCACTCGGGTCTATTCGCACAGTGAAATCCATGCTGCAGACTGTGCCAAGCAGCCCGACAAATCTCCCACCTCTTCCTCTTCCTCCAAGCCAGCAAATACCGAGCTACGCTACTCGGCCGAAACCCAATGATACCAAGAGCATGACGTATGATGAGAAAATGACGCTTCTCTTCCCACAGCCACCAGACGCAGATGGCAGTACACGCAGGAGATCATCGGTACCATCGCTGCCCGGGATTCCCATCTCGTTCGCAAGCAGTTCACCGACGCTCACAGACAACTTTGGCTACAACAAGGAATATCGAGACTCGAAGCGGACGACGACATCGGTGCAGACGAGAAGTCTCTTTGACGAGCCAGAGGAGGCGGCCGAGCGAGCGCTTTCCATGGAGGCAATCCGTGGCCGGCCGAGTGTCATGGCTTACCAAGGTCTTGTATCGGAAACCGGCCAAGACCTGACGGCCGAGGAGCGCCCGGCTGACGACAGGAAGCAGCCTGTGGCCGCTACGGGAAATGCTAATAAGCGAGCGTCCTCACCGGTTTTGCCCGCCCGATTCAGTATTAGATCCGCAACAACGACGGATAACACCACCGCGGATGACGCAACCACGGAATGGGGCACCGTCCATTCCCCGGCTCCAGTTCAGCAGATAGGCTTGACAGTTCACCAGGCCCGGGCTATCGAGGTCGGAAGGGCCGACAAGACCCCTGCTCAAGGTCAGAGGGCAGTTTCGGCGATGACCAACAGTGAGGAGATGGTTTTCATGCTCGACGCGTCTGTGGCGCGGGACCTGCAGCCTAGGGGGAAGGCACCTGCAAGCGTGGAGGAGCAAAGCCCGGTGGAATCAAGAGCGTCTTCTGGCCAATTTTACCGACGGGTTGGAGACGAGACGCTGAGTTTTTCTTCGCGACCGGATAGGACACGGTCGAGGAGAGGCCCACCTCCGGTTCCTCTGGTGCTGAGTGACAGACCCACGACAGCCAAGCAGGCGGTTCTCGTCAAAGCTGCAGAGCCGTCGCCTCTACCGTCCCCAGAAGAGGCGCTGATGATGATTCAAGCCCAACTGAAGAAGTATGAACAGCCTGGCCCGGGCGCCGCTGATAGCCCCGGGCAGGGCCGGCTCGCACTTTTGAACGACCTGGAGGCAGAGATGGGCCAGCAAGAGACAAGGTGGCACGGAATGCAGCACGACCTTTCGCGAGATTCGTTTTCCACTATGTCGCCCACCGCGCAGTCTCGCCGCACTTCTGAAGTTGCACCAACGTCACCGCCCGAGGCTCTGTCTAGGAACTCCTCAACAAATTCCAAGGAGGGCACCGCTGCAGACCGAAGAGCATCACGCCGGGCACGCCTGGGCAGCGTCTCTTCTACGCGTTCTTCGTCGCGTGAGAGCGAGGATAGCAGGAACCGAGCGAGTCTCTGGCAGAGGAGGCTGGCTGAGGCGCAGATGGAGTACATGGAGAACGCCAACGAGCTCATTCGAAAGCGCAGTTTAAATTTTCTCTCTGTGGCCAAGGCTGACTTGGGCAGCCCGACGCCCCCAGACTCTGATGAGTCGGAGGCAGAAATCGAATCCAGGCGCAATCTGGCAGCACTCCTCGAGGCTCGTGCCAAGCACCATGATGCGGCCGAGACTGAGCGGTCTGCTGGGGCCGCACAGCTTCTCTGGGCACCTCGCCGGGAGCCTGAGCCAGGGAACGGATATATGTGGGTTCGGCCACAGCGGCCATACGAGCAGCATTTAACGCGCCAGGAGCCACCCCTACCCGGACTCTCAGTACGCCCAGCTCAGAGGAAAGAGAATTCTCCGCTCCGTATCGTGTCTACCGAGCTTTGGCAGAAGCCGACCTCAGTTGGTGGGACCAGCCCGACCGGCCTTTGGAGGTCCCCGGCTGAGCTACAGGCGCTCAGAGAAGCAAGCCAAACGAGCACTTCTGCGAAGCGCCGCCCCCCCAGCTATTACAACCCTGGCATCCAGCGCTCCCGTTCTGCTTCCGGATCCCGTCCATTGACGCAACGGCCGCCCCGGCGAAGCAAGCGGATCACAGCGCTGCCAGACATAGTCGAGGATCCCCAGCCACTTCCAGATAAGCGAGGTACCCTTGGTATCTTCCAGTTCCCCTGGGGTGAGAAGTCTGACGTTGCTTCCGTGCAAGCTCGTCCATCGCTCTTCATGGCTATGCCGGGGACCATGTCTACCGGTGGCAGGAACGTGAACTTGGCTCTGGACGCGAGGGCCAGGCAAATCGAGTTCGACGAGTACTCTTCATCCTTCTTTGATGATTATGATGATGACGTACAAGATCCCAGCGACTCCTCGAGCGACATGGGTTCGGACAGTGACGATGGATTTGACGAATCCACCTTGTGGGAAATCGCAAGCCTGCTGAAGACTGACCAAATCCCATCCACCAACAGCCTTTTCCCGCCGCGGGGAGATGCTACGAGCTATTTGGTAGATGAATATGCCGATGAAGAGGAGGCTGCCCGGATTGCTCGTCAAACCATCCTTGTTGGCATTGAAGAACCAGATGGTCTCCAGGAGATGCCGTCCCCGCTACCCCGGACGGAGTCGCCCAAGAGGATGCAGTCAACCTTGTGGCAGGCCACGCGGGGTGCGGAACGGGCTTTGTCCGCAAAGGGCCTTCCGCAGCCAAAGGACTGGCACAGCTATGACGCGCCAACGAAGACCTCTCGGGCTAAGCCGCGGATGCCAGTGCAGCCTGCACTGATCGAGAGCGGTAGCCTCTGGATCCCGTCCCAGGCCGAGGCTGTGGAATCCAAGTCCCCTATGTGGTCCTTACCTAGTAGTGTGGAGTCTATTCGACCTGCCTCGCCGAAGGAGACGTCAAGGGAAACGGGGCTGTCACCGGAGCCCCTTAGCTTGAAAGAGCTGTCCAGGTCCACCCTGAAGACCGACTTGCTCTGGCAATCGGAACAGCAGCCCCGGATAGGCGACCGCGGTGTTGGCCTGCCCCAACCGGATAACTGGGAGGCATTCGATAACACTCAATTCACTATTCGCGCAAAACCTCGTGGTTCTGAGCTTGTTACAATCGAGAGCAGCAGTCTATGGAAGACTTCTTCTGATAGTCTTCGGTCCAGACACTGGCTACAAGCACCAACACTACAACCAACCGGTTCTACCAAACCCCTGTGGGGAGGAGTTGAGCAGCTGAAGCGCGGCGAGCATGGTATCGGATTGCCCCAACCGGATAACTGGGAGGCATTTGACAACACTCAATCCACTGTTCGCTCGAAGCCTCGTACTTCTGAGATTGCTCCCATCGAAAGCAGCAATTTATGGAAGACTTCTGCTGATAATCCCCGGCCCAGACACTGGCTACAAGCACCAACACTGTC
Organism: Stenocarpella maydis; assembly: GCA_002270565.1. Classification (NCBI taxonomy): domain Eukaryota; kingdom Fungi; phylum Ascomycota; class Sordariomycetes; order Diaporthales; family Diaporthaceae; genus Stenocarpella; species Stenocarpella maydis. The sequence continues at coordinate 126,830 of NQMI01000113.1, forward strand.
ACCAACCAGTTCTATTAAACCCCTGTGGGAAGTGGCTGAGAAGCCGAAGCGCGGTGAGCATGGTATTGGATTGCCGCATCCTGACAACTGGGATGACTACGATGGTGCCGTGCCTACTCTGCGTTCCAAGCCACGACATTCTGGTCCTGCCATTATCGAGAGCGTTAACTTGTGGCAGGTCCTGCCAGTCGAGCAGCCTGGTCCGAGGAATTGGTTGAAGCTACCAAGGGCAATTGCTACCAGTCACAGTCTGTGGCAGGTGACTGTACACCCAAAGGAAGGGGAGCACTCTGTCGGTCTGCCGCAACCCCCAAGCTGGGATTCCTACAACAACGTTACAGCAACGATCCGGGCAAAGCCTCGACAATCTAGCCCGGCCACTGTCCAGAGCGCCGAGCTGTGGCGCGCCTCTTTGGTCGAAAGGTCGACACCAAGGAACTGGCTAAAGGTTCCAAGCCGACCTCTCTGGCAGGCTGCTGCAAAGCCCAAGAGAGTTGATCACACTGTTGGTCTGCCTCAGCCTCAGGCTTGGGATAGCTACAATGATGTCAAGACAACTGTGCCGCACAAGCCTCGACGGTCCGAACCCGCAGCTGCTATTGAGAGCTTCGATCTCTGGCAAGCCTCGCCAGTCGAGGTGGTCACTTCGCCTTCCAAGCTGTGGGCACCGAGGATACAGTCCGCTCCTGCGACACGTGCCGCGTCCCCTATCATGAATGCTTTCAGTCAGGGCGAGGGAATTAAGCTGCTCTGGTCAGCACCAACGTCACCCAAATTGCTGGCTGACTCCGGCCTGTTCAACCCCCACGCCAGCCGCCCAGACTTCAGAAGAACTTCTCAAGCTCCTGCCGCTGTGGACATGGTCCGCAGGTCTCGCCCAGCAGACCGCAGCCCGGTTGAAAAGCTGAACTCGACAACACTTTGGGTCGCCGATTCTGCTCCTCGGACCGAGCGCAACTGGATTTCGCAGATGCCCAGCCCCAAGAACAAGGGCCCTGGGATTCCAGCCTCCGTGGTGCAACCGGTCCGTCGTGCTCCTGTCGCTTCACCAGCGGATTGGGGCGCTGCCCTGCGACAAGCCCTCGCAGCCAGCTACCCAATGCCATCACGTCAAGTGGCGAGCCCTCAGCAGTGGGATGCCGCACTCGACCAGGCCATAGCTGCCAGCTACCCTACTTCCAATCGAAGCCGCAGGGCGATCGCACAGGCGAGTGTCGAGGAGTGGCACAACGCTTTGGCTGAGGCTTTGTCAAAGAGCTATGGCAGGTCTATTGATGTCTCGAGACTTCATCCCGTATTCGCCGCGTCAAATCTGACTTCCAGTGCTATGGTGGTACACCCTGCTGCTACAGGCTACACGTATGATGTTGCTTCCGTGCATCCTGTCTTCTTCGGCTCAGGCGTCGTCACGTGTCCAGAGGAAAATATTCACCCAGCCATGGGCCGGTCATTGGCCACGCCTGATAATGAGCCATCCCGCGAAACGTATTCTCAGAGCACAGCCTTGAACCTCGCACCCGCCGATCACGTGGAGATGGGTGGGTACGATGCAACAAGTGAGGTGGCGATGGACCAAGCATTGCTCGCACGAATCCAGGCACTCGAGCAAGAGCGTCAGTTTGCGGAACAGTGGGCAAGGAAGTCTTTCGCTCCTGTTGATGCCACCACAACAACGCTACAGGCTCCAATGGTACCTTCAAGAGAGAGGGCACAAGATGTCCCTGAGCAGGCCTTTGACTTTGGGTTCGAACCTGTTGACATCACCCCGGCAGTCCCACTAACACCCCTGACGGTGACCTCCACGGCCCAGAAACCGGCGGCGGGAGGTATTGGCTCCGCTTTGGAGTCGCCTGGGGTTCAGCGCCTCAAGCGCGCAGACACATTCAAGTCTGTTTCCGAGATGAGCGAGGCTGAGTCGTCGGTGGTCGGATTGAGGGATAGCCTCGCGAGCGCGGTTACTCCTACCGAGAGGAAGCCTGCGGGGTCTAGTATCAAATTCATCTACTGAGGCAAAGATGCAGGGCGAAAGCGGACCGGAAGGAGAGTCGGAAACCCCCCCCCCCTTTTTTTTTTTTTGCGTACCAGACTTGGTTTACTGTTTTAACTGTGTGACTCGATTCAACGATCCACAGGTGATGATACCTCAGACCTGAAGATTGGCATCATGTTACCGTCTTCTGCTTCCAACTACCATACACTTGCTTAATTAAAATTCCCTTTATGAGGGTGGATCCTACAACGCGTCATTGAGAGGAATTAGTGGAGACAGTGGTTCTCTGCAACCTGAACTCCTTGCCTTCTTATGACATCTTTGCCAATCTAGTCAACCAGTCCTTCCGCTTTAAATGTCTTTCTAAAATATGAGACCATCGCTCAATTCTATGGCTGTACGACACGCCGAAGGCCGCCACCTGGTTTCTTCCCGTAATGCGTTTCCGACATAAAACGACCGTTGTTTTTCACATTCGTGACATAATCACACGAAGGACTAACCACTGCGAGCATGCCAAACTAGGGCACCTTGAAAACGCGGCCACACCCCACCCCCCCCGACTCTCACCTCCTCGCCTGATTTAGAGCGCAAACTCGGGGTCGGGAGAAGACGATACAGGCGAGCCGTCCATGGGTGAGTAGACAGGCGAGAAAGGGTCGCTCTTGTGGAAAACCCGGCTGCCAAATTTCCATACCTCGTCGGCGACCAGCTGGACCGCGCCGTCGGCCATGACCTCCTCCGTGAAGATAACGAGGTCGGCGTCTGCGCCGGCCTCCAGTGAGCCCTTGATGCCGGCCAGGCCTAGCATTTCGGCCGGAGTGGACGTCACCGCCCTGAGGACATTAGGGATGCTGGTTCCGGACCACTTCAGAAAGTTGTTCACGCATTCGATGAGGGTGATAGAGCTGCCGACTGGTTAGCAAGGTAGCACGGCCATCGTTGCCCGAATCCGACGGGCCTGGAGGTTCGGGATGCGCCTTCCGAGTAACTCACCTCCCGGCTATGCTATCCGTCCCTTCGAGTGTCAAGACGTAGCCGTTCTTGACGATGTGATGCTCACCCTCCCCGTTGGTCCACTTGTATCTCCCATCCGGCAGACCAACCATGTGCATGGCGTCGGTTACGAGGATGAAGCCGTCCGGGTGAGCGTTGTGGGCGATCTTGATGGTGGTGGGGTGCAGGTGGATGCCATCGGCGATGATGCCAAAGTATGGGCGCTTCAGGCTCTCGGCGATTCCCAGCACGCCAAATATGCCTGGGTTCCGGTGGTGCAGGGGCCGCATGGCGTTGAAGAGGTGAGTGATCATGGTGGCGCCGCTGGCGACGGCGTCAGATGCCTCCTCATAGGTCGCCTCGGAGTGGCCGATGGAGAAGATGATGCCGCGGGACTGCAGCTCGGGGATGAGCCCTGCCATGTTGCCCAGCTCTGGTGCCGCCGTGATCATCCTGATGGCCAGTGGCCCCTGCGCCAGGCTCGGGTTGATGTTCTCGGGGCCGTACATATCCTCGAGGTCCTTGAAGGTGTGCGCTTGCCTCATGACCTCGACGTTGTGGATCCCATTCTTGCCCGGGTTGAGGAAGGGCCCTTCGCAGTGCGCGCCCAGGGACTCGGCGCCGTCGTCAGCCATCCTCCTGGAGCCCGAGGGAGCCAGGTGAGGCAGAACCTTGCGGTACAGGTCGCTCGTCTGGGTGGTGACGGTGGGCACGTACGAGGTCACGCCGGTCTGGACCAGCCTCCGGTTCAGGTCTCGCACTGCCTTGCCGTACAACGACATGTCGGGCACGACAGTAGAGAAGTTGAGGCCGAAGGCACCGTTGAGCTGGACGTCGATGAGGCCCGGCGAGACGATGCGGCCGCCCAGGTCGATGGTCTGGTCGGGGAGGACAAAGTCGTCGTAGAATGCCTGTTGGGTCTCGACGATCTTCCCTGTCATGGAGCTGACCCAGAGATCCTCGTCGACCAGCCTGTCGCCCTTGACGAGGCGGCAGTTTGTGAACTTTGTGATGCCATGATGGCGGTGTCCTGTGACGACTGCTGGCATTGTCGGGCTTGAGGATGTATCGTCCAGAGTGGCAATATCAATCTAAGGGGGGTATATCTTTTGATTCCTGTGCGCCCTGAGCCTGCAGGCTTCTTTTTGGTGTTGGAGGAACTCCATGAACAAGGAGGGAGAAGACCTGACGGGGTGCAAGAGCGTCTGTACTTAACCAATAAACCAACAGGGTTGACGATCACCAAGGTAGCACTCCGGTAGTTCTCCGGTCGTGACGGTAGGACGCAGACCCGGGTAGCCCAGAAGGGGAAGTGGGTACGAGGCACCTAAGTATCAACGTTGCCGGCACAGGCAGGCCGGGTGTCCCGTCATGCTCACACAGGCCCGGATAGTCATGCTCACACAGGCCCGGATAGTCATGCAGACACACTTAGTCATTCGGGGGCGCCTGGTTGGACGCATGGCGATGAAACAGATCATAGTAATAAGACAGACTGAATCGAGGCGGCTGCGGCAGCACATTGGCTAGCAACGGGCACAGTGCAACACAGTAAGCCAGCCGTTGCAGGGCGGCAGTCCACATGGTCACGCCCACAGGCTCCCCGACTGTCAGACTGGATGCGCCGCATCAGCCGAGGGCCATCATGGTGGGAGGACAGGACGGAAGAAGAGCTGTAGGCTTGTCCAGATGGACCGCCAATGAGCGAGTCTTCGGACGAGCTCCATGACGGCGTGGGGGACGGGCGAGGCGACGTTGGGGTTAGCTGTCTCAGAGAGATGCGTCGTTGTTTGGTGGCATGTCTCAAACCCCGCCGTTACATGGGCGATGTGCTATGTGGAGGCGGCATGTGAGGATGAAGTTGGCGACAGTGACGTTACATTTGTGAGGTGGTCTTGATAGTGTAGATACCTACTTAGACTTAGTGTGTAGTGCACACTAAGTACGTATACCTACACTAGCTTGAAGTGGGCACACACACACTACACTAGTGTTGACGTACCTTAGTTGGGGGGGGGGTAGGTGGATAGGGTACCTGGGTACTTACAGGCGGAGGGGATCTAGCCTTCAAGTGTGTTCAGCCTCACCGTCCCCAGTCCCGCGAGGAAGCAAGCGCTAGACTCCAGAAGCACAGCACAGCACAGCACAGCACAACACAGCGCAGCACAGAGCAGCACAGCACGCCACGAAAGCTATCTCGTGCGCACAACCTCAGTTGCACCGCCCTTTCTGCCGGTCCCGAGCCTCTGGTGTGGTACGGAGCCCCGAGTACAATGCCACCTACGGGCCCCCTACGCGTGACAGTTACATAGCATCCGGTCCCAATCGCTGGCATCCGGGGCCCGCGAATATCCCCATCAGAGGTAGGGCTTTCATGTCCTACGGCCCGTCGAGAGACAACTGCTCAAATAGCCAACAGCCATGGCTAAGCCGGACGGTGACTTGGACCCACTATGGCAGAACCTTGATTGGTACGTCAGGCCAACTGCCATTACGCTACGGCATCACTTCCTTTCTGAACTGATTCTTGACAACTTCACACTTCAACATGTGGAAACCCGATGCGCCGTGGCTCACGCGGTCTAGCGCCTGCCTATATTGCACCATGAGCTGACCGCACCGCCTTGATGCAGGGCCATTGGCCAGATGCTCCTGATGGGCTGGGACGGCACCGAGGTTGTGAGTGTGATTACACCTATCCCCCATAGTTCCTGAAGCTGATCGTCCACGACAGACACCTCAAATCCGTAGTCTCATCGAGGATCACCACCTTGGGTCCATCATCCTCACGGCCAAGAACTTGAAGTGTAACGACCCCCCTCCCTATAACACCATCACTCTGGGTTTCGCCCGCGTCGTCATGTATACTGACCATATTGCCATGACAAGCGTCTCAGCAGGCGGCCCAGCTCGTTCAGGAGTTGCAGACCATTGCTCGTGGTGCCGGCCATCCTTACCCCTTACTGATCGCTGTGGACCAGGAGAATGGCGGCGTCAACAGCCTCTTTGATGAGGACTACATCTGTCAGTTCCCCAGTGCTATGGGCCTCGCGGCAACAGGCAGTCTCGATATGGCGTATAACGTAGCCAAGGCGACTGCAACGGAACTCTCGGCCGTCGGTGTCAATCTGATTCTCGGCCCAGTCTTGGACGTCCTCACCAACGCCCGTTACCAGCCCATGAGCGTAAGGGCCAGTGGTGACGATCCCCAGGAGGTTTCCCAGTACAGCATCGCCGCGCTGAACGGCTACAAGGATGCCGGCCTGGCAACATGTGGCAAGCATTTCCCAACTTATGGTAACTTGGACTTCAGGGGCTCCAGCCTCGATGTCCCAATCATCACGCAGACCCTCGAGGAGCTCGGCCTCAGTGCTCTCGTGCCCTACAGAAATGCCATAGCAACCGGCAACTTGGACGCAGTCTTCATAGGCGGCTGTGGCATAGCATCAGCCAGTATGAACGTGTCGCATGCTTGTCTCTCTGACCAAGTAGTCGACGACCTGCTGCGCCAGGAGTTAGGTTTCAATGGTGTCGCCATTTCCGAGTGTCTCGAGATGGAGGCCCTCTACCAGGAGATCGGAGTCAAGGGAGGTACCGTCATGGCGGTCGAGGCGGGATGCGACCTGATACTCCTGTGCAAGGACTATAACATCCAGCTCGAAGGCATCGCGGGCCTGAGGCTGGGCATTGAGAACGACATCATCACCAGGAACAGGGTCATGACCTCCCTCAGGAGGGTCCTATGTCTAAAGTCAAGCTGCACTTCTTGGGCCAAGGCGCTCAACCCGTCCGGCGTCTCTCTACTTTCCCAAATACACCCATCCCATCTTACCCTGTCCAGGCAGGCCTATGAGAACTCCATTGCTGTCATGCGCGACAAGGACAGGCTGCTGCCCCTGTCCCAGTCCCTAGACCAGGGGGAGGAGCTGTTACTCCTGACACCGCTGGTCAAGCCGCTACCGGCGTCCGCTGCGACCAAAGCCATCGAAGCAAAGAAGGGGGCCAGCGCTTCCACCATGCACGACAAGTGGACCCATCGAGAGAGGGGTGCCATAATGAGCGGCGAGGGTGTCTTCCGGGAGATGGGAAGGGCGATCGCGCGCGCAAGGAACGGCAAGCTCCTTCACACGTCATACACCGCCAACGGGGTCCGTCCGGTGCATGAGAATCTCATCAATAGGGCCTCGGGGATTATCATTGTGACAGCGGACGCCAACCGCAACCTCTACCAGTCGGGATTCACAAAACATGTGGCCATGATGTGCTCGATGCTTCGGGCCAGTGGACAAAAGAAGTCGTTGATAGTTGTTGCTGTGAGCTCACCGTAAGTCCCCTCCCCCCTTCCTCGCCCGTGGGGATTACCACTAGGGAATGCCATCTCAACTGGCACACGGTGGTGGCGACTCGGATCTGCCAATTGACACTAGCGCGTGGCGGTAACAGATATGACTTTGCCCTGGACAAGACAATCGGGACGTACATTTGCACTTTTGACTTTACCGAGACAGCAATGCAGGCATTGGTGAGAGCGCTGTTTGGCGAGTTCACGCCACAGGGTTCGCTGCCAGGGACGCTCAGGAAGAGCAAGAAAGTGCTAAAGTCAAGGCAGCAGTGGCTCGTCGAGAACTACGAAAAGGTACGGGACGGGCGACCCCTGGACAACCTGATCAGGGGCCTCGCAAGGGCCAGCGCGCCGAAGCTCGAGTTCCTGAGGGCGGCATCCTCGGCGTCCTTCGACCTCTACAACGCCCAGATCGAGGAGTCACACTTTGTCGTGCGGAACAGCAGCACCAATGCTCTGTATGGGTTCTGCGCGACATACTATACCCAAGGCATTGGCATAATCGGGGCTCTGTTTGTGGACCCGACGAAACGCAATGTCTCGATTGGGCGCTCGCTTCACCGCCGCGCGATGAGGCACCTCGTCCAAAAGCGCGGGATAAAGAAGGTGCGGCTTGGTATATCGTTCCCGGGGGTGTTCCCGGGGATTCCGGTCGATGACAGCACGGGGCTTCGGGGCTGGTTCATCAACAGCGGCTGGGACATGCAGTTCCCGCGGCGGCTCACCAACATGGTGATCCCGGAGCTGAGCAGCTGGACGGTGCCCGAGGGCCTGTTGCAGAGCATCTCGCGGGCGGGCATCAGCTTCGACCTGATCCACGGGCTGGACAACGCGGATAACGTGGTGGAGCACGTGCGGGGGCAGGCCAACGCCAACGGCGAGGTGCTAGAGCTGTACAGGTCGGCGCTGCAGGAGGCCAAGACGTGCGGGGTGGTGCGGGCCAAGAACGGCGGCGGCAAGATCCTCGGGTCGGTGATCATCTGCAGCCCGGGCAGCGCGCTGTCGCAGCTGATGCCGTGCCTGCAGCCGGGGTCCGGGGCGGAGGCGGTGGGCGGCATCGTGGCGCCGCTGGTGGAGCCCACGGGGCAGGCGACGCTGGTGCTGCAGGGGCTGGTGGTGATGGGGGTGAGGCAGAACAAGGCGCACAAGACGGCGAGGAGCGTGCTCAGCTGGGTGACGGACGAGCTGTACGAGCCGCTGCTGGCGATGGGGTTCCAGGTGCTGCAGGTATTTGAGGAGGTGACCAACCCCCCCGAGAACTGGTCGGACTTGTGTTGATCTATATCCAGCCTGGTCTAGGTGATGGGGGCCAGCACCTGCTAGCTGACTTGGAGCCACAGCCACCATGCCTGCTTGAATGTTTCTGTCTGATTGTTGGGCCTCTGATGTCTTGCACACTGCAGCAGCTGTACGGTTATGCCGGGCGTTGGGCGTTGCCTGTGGGCGCGCAGAGGTGCACACAGACCGGCTCAAGAGGGAGGTTGAAGCACTGGCCGTGCTGTCTGTCACCCATGGCCATACATACATACATGCTGGTGTGTCAAGAGAGTATCTACCAAGCCGTTATCCACCAGGTAATTATCTAGCTACACTACCATGATACTGTGCTGTACCGCGGGTGGTACGTACCTGCCTCGGTCTAGCTCGAGGTAGGGTAGCCAAGTACCCGGCCAGGTACATACGTAGTGTACGGAGTATGCTACTTACAGTCCACCAAGTACACTACACTAGTTCAGGTCAGTATACCTGGTCCATCCGCCCGACCAATGGCCCTTCCCCACAGGCCCCGCAGATTAGGGGAGATCAATTTCACTTGAAGCTTTGAGCACACCAAGACGAGCAAGCACACACCCAGGCGCGCCTGCTTCAGGTGGATGTGAAATTCGAGTGTGTGCAATCGAGGCGAGCGGGTTAGTGTCCGTACACCATGTAGCACATGTACAGTACACTACTTAGCTCCGAGCCCTCGCGCCAACGTCTTTTCCCACACACACTACGCCTACCTCCCTCTCCGCCTCTCCACCTCTCCACACCTCCGCCCTCCCCCACGACCCAATACACTGCTACATATATATCACGCCTGTCATCAACATATCCCAGGCAATCGGGGCAGCGCCGGCTGGCCAGTGTCAGTCAGCAGGCATCGGGACCTACCTCTGTCTCCACCTCGTGCGTGGGACTCCGGAGCGTGGTCAAGCCTGGACCTGGGCCTGGGCCTGGGAGTGTGCACGCTGCCGACGCCGACGCCGACGCCGTGCCATGTGGTCGAATGCCCGATAAGACACCAAGAAACAATCCCTAGGATGCCCACGCCCACGCCCAGATGTTCACCTCCAACTCGGCCCATGCTGCCGCCGCTGGACCTGCTGCTCATGGAGCCGGTCCCCGCCACAATCCCGCCCATGCCAGTGTCAACCTCCACCCTCACAGCCTGCCCATGGCCACCAACATGAACTCGGCCGGCGTCGATATCAACGTCTTTGACCAAGACCTCAACTTTGACGAGTCGCTGCTGTATGTCTGCCTGTCTCTCAACACCCCGCCCGTGCCCCTAGACTATTTATTATCCACATGCAACATCGCATCGCGCGTCATTTCCCCCGCCCCACGTGCCACGCACATGGCGAGCCATGTCATGCCCAATGGCGCATGCGCCCATCACCAGAAGCATTCCAGCTCCCCTGTCCTGTGGCTAACGAGGTTGCTCAACCACCAGTGATGGCGTCAGCGGTCTGGCGCCCCTCCCCTTCACCCCCTCGTACGAGTTCGACAACTTCAACACCTTTGAAGACCCCTTCTCCTCGTACTCGGCCCGTCCAGCCTACCATGTCGCCGCCCACAGCACCGAGCCCTTCAACGAGGGGTCTCCCTCCCAGGAGCTCGACAACAAGCTCCTCAGCTTCTCCGCCCCTATCCCGAGGGCCCAGCTCATCGACGCCGCCGGCATCCCCGCCGAGCCCAACATGACAGCCGAGCTCTACGGCATGTTCTTCGTCGCCGAGGACGTCTTTGGCGGCGACACTGCCGGACGACCCCTGGAGCTGACCTGCTACCGGAGGAACTTGTGGCAGTGTTCCGGTCAGATCACCCTGCCGCGCAACATAAGCCATGCCATAGACGAGCAGTCGCAGCAAGTCCACATCCTTGACCTCGCAGCCTCCATCACCGCCATAGAGTCCATCGAGGGGAAGGCGACCGAGATCATTTCCATACCATGGAAATCTGCCAGTGACGAGGGGTCCAAATCCCCCGCCGCCCCCCCGAACATAGCCCTGGACCTGTCCACCGGCCAAGAGATGGACCACCACCGCGTCTCCTTGCCCGTGTCGTGGAAGAGACTACAGTTCAAGCATGCGACAGCCAACAACGGCCGGCGCAAGGGCTTGCAGCAGCATTATGTCGTGCAGATCAGCCTCCTGGGCAGGGCCAAGGGTGGGGAGTACCTGAAGCTCGCCGACATACAGTCCGGGCCCGTCATTGTCAGGGGTCGTAGCCCGAGGAATTTTGACAGTCGAAAGGACGTGCCCCTGTCTGGTGACAAGAAGGTTGAGAGAAGGGCCACCATGACACCTTCAGACACAGCCCCTGCCCCCAAGGTCGAGCGGACCGGAGACCTGGCGCACAACATACAGAAATACCACTCCCTGGGGAACGTGCAGGTACGATCATCTGTTGCCTTGGCCACCTACAGTACTTTTCCCCCTAAGGGCCAGAGGCTAACGCTGACCACAGCAGTCTGGAGATTGGGCATCTCCGCACCCGTACGCCCAGCCGGGACCGTCGTCTTCCAAGAAGCTCGCATTATCGCCGAACCTCGGCCGACCACCCGTGCCGCCGTGGTCCTCTGAGCCATCAGTCTCTAAGCCGGGGCAGCCCACAACGCCGCGGAGCAACTCGTTCCAGCGCGGCGTGCCATCGAGCTTGCCCATCAGCCTATCCCTCTCCGAGGACGAGCGCAGCCCCAACCGCTCGACCTCGGACTGCACGTCACCGCGCCATGCGAAGTCGATACTCGCCGCCCAGGGCCTGCAGAAGAGCCCCGAGGACGACGAGGAGCAGCTCTATGAGTATTTCCCCCTAAGCCTCGATGATTGGTAGGTCTCGACCCGTCCTGCGCTCCAAAGTCGTTGGCGCAGACATTCATGTCAGGGTATGCGTCGGCATACAAGCCAACACACGTTGACTCGATCTTTAGGCAACAACCCGTGGACGCCATCTACCGCCCTCACGTCGTCCACCACGTGTTTGTGCCCCCAGAACTCAAGGCGCAGCAGGTCCGTAATAGGACCAAGCGATACTTCTCGTCTGACTGACTGATTTATGGCCGATATGTGGCCGGTGTCTCTCCACTGCGTTTGGTTTTGTTGTAATGTACTATGTTTTGCGGCATGGGGGCATTTTCTTTTTGTCTGGTCCAGACTATGCGAAGGAGACGTTTCTCAAACCACTTGCAGCTTGTGCTCGGGGAGGAATTAGTGAACGTAATCGGCTCATGAATAAGCTGCGGAAACCCGGGGAGTTATAAATCGGCAGTAGTGGCAGCCCTGTCGCTCTAGCCCGTCGTGGGAGAGAATGGGTACTGAGTATTATTCCCCCATTTCTGGTTCTGAACACAATTGTGAGATGTGGAGGGAGGGGGAAAGGTGGGGGCGAGGGAGATCACTGTCTACATACTCGTGATAATATTTGTTTCCGCACCTGCTGGTTGTTTGGGGCTTGGGGAGAGGCGCCATACTCATGAGGCTTGTGGCTCCTCGTTGCATGGAATGCGACACGGACACGGGGGCAATCCGTCAAGATTTAGAAATTTTGAACTTATTGGGCGGTCATCACAATATTAAATTTATGTGAGAGTGTGCTTGCTTTTGTACTTGTGTTCAGAACCTGATACCTTCACGCCTTCAATGCTCAATGCTACCGTCCAAGATCCCAACTCCGGAGTGTGGCCCTCAAAGCCCCTCGTACCATGCTAGATGTATGCAAGCCATAGGCAACCCAAATGGACACGCCGGGCGGTCCTAGAAAATGGCTAACCGGAAAGTCTCCAACAACTCGCTCGGCCGATTGGGGATTTCATGAAATGCACCCCCCTGCCAGGCCGAGTCGCTCAATTCGCCTTGCCCTCCTCCAGACAGGCCAGCGCTACAGCCGCCCCGAGCAGCGAGCTCTCCTTGGCTCCGGAGAGGCTGATGGTGCCGGGTTTAGCACCTGCGGACGAGAGGAGCCCGTCGATGTAGCCCTGGCAGCTCTCGAGGTAGCACGGATACTGCTCGATGACGGAACCGTTGAAGGCGACCACGTGGCCCTCGAGGCTCAGCTCGCCCTGCGCGGCGGCGGCGAAGTGAGACGGGGCCGACCGCGAGGAAGCCAACAGGTCAGCCTCGGCCTCGTTCTTGAACTGCCAGAGGGCGAAGAGTGATGATGCTACTATGGCGGCTGAGCGCCGCGATATGTATGATGCGAGGGAGCGGATGAAGGCCATGTCTGCTGTGGTGGGCTCAGCGGGTGATGGGTGACGGGACCGGAAGACTATGAGTGAGGATCTCAGCGATGACGATGTATCTCTGCAGGGCAAGTCAGCTGAATCATGTTGATAGCCTCTCCCGCCTTGGTTGGGGCTGAACGTGAGGGATGGCTCTATACGCACGCTTCTATGAGGGATATTGTTTCCGAGTCCAGGGAGTAGGGGAGGTGCAACGATGGGGGTACGACACCGCCCAGCACGCCAGCGGTCCCGATGGCCTCGATGAGTGCCAGCCTACACATCTCGCCCAGGTAGAAGCCGCTGACCATGTGTTCGAGCGGCTGGAAGTCGGGCTTTGGGTGGGCGGCGTTGAGAGCCCTGTCCCACCGCGTGAGCGGCAGGATGCCCCTGCCGAACATGCCCAGCTCCGTGTTGACGATGACGTGGCTCGCCCTGTCGAACCAGGAGGCGGGCCGGCTGCCGAACTTTTCCCGGCCAATGGTTGGCACGGGAAGGTGGACGGCGATGTTGACGCCGGTGCCCAGGATCAGGCCGAAGCGCGTCGATGAGTTCAGGTAGGCCTCAGACAGGAGGCAGGCGGATGAGTCGTTTACGATGGCGGCCAGCTCGACGTGGAGGCCCTTGGCCCCGCAGGCCGTCCTGATGATGTCCCCAAGGTCCTGGCCAAGGAGGCCGTCAGCGGCAAGGAAGCCCTTGCCCATGGCCTGCAGCCTCCCGCCCTTGTGGGAGGTCTGCTCGATGGGGAAGCTCCATGCCAGCCCCATGAGGAGCGGCCGCTCAGGGGTGTTGTCGGAGCCCAAGGCGCCGGAGAGGGTGTCCACGATCCTCTGGGCCATCCAGTCGAAGAAAGCGGTGCCCCTGAGCTTCTTGGTGGGCGGGTCGATCCTGAACGAGTCCAGGCGGGCGATGCGGCTCTCACTGCCTCGAGCCTCGCGGCCGCGCAGCTCGACCAGGGCGACGCGGAGGGTCGATCCACCGACATCTAGGGCGAGGTACTGACCGCACTCCGAGCGGCTCGGCAGCTGGTGGTTGTATGACGGCAGCATGCAGGCCGGGTTATTCAGCAAGCCATCCTTGAACTGTGCCTTGAGCCGCTGGGAGAAGTCCCTCAGGGAGTCTGGGCGGATGGGGTGCAGCAATAAGTCGTGGGCCTCCCTGAGGAAGTCGTCGGGACTCGTGCGCGGCTTGGAGGCCACATCGTCTCGCGCGGCGTCCTTTATTGCGGCGGGGCTGATCCAGAAGGCAAGCAGGGCCTGGAGGAAAGTCTTGCCTCGCAGCAAGGACTTGAGGGCGGCGACAAAGACGTCTCGAAGTGTGGGCATTGCAGCGGAAATATATGACTGGGAAAACGAGCGGCTGGCCCTGGCGTGGCAGCATATAGAGGGGTGGAAGGGGGGAAGGGGTCGTTCAGGATGTGTGAATCAAGTCATTGGGGCCAAAAAGGGATGTCGAGGGGATCCAAGACTGGTCGAGGGGGCTTATCAAGCACAGTGAGTATTATATGGAAGAGAAAGGCAGGTTGCTCGGTCTGCCCGCTACCACCACGCCATACAGAAGAGCAACACGCGGATACAAACAAGCATGCACGCACGCACGCACGCACGCACGCACGCACGCACAGTCGCGGGAGGGAAGACGCGGGTTTGAAAGGGGGGGGGAGTTGTGGTTGCGATGACTTCGTACAGCACACACCACGCCCACATGGGCTTTCTGCGACTGCGACTGCGAGTGGTAAACGGAACAGGAAGAAGACGAGAGCCAAACCCGGGCACCCAATAGGGAGCAGGAGGTTCCCGTGGGGTGACTTGGGAGTGCGTACGACCCAAGGCGATTGTGGTGGGGGTGATGAAACAATCAATGGACGGATGGACGGGTGGGATGCGTTCTTGTTGTTGTCGTTGTTGTCGTCGTCGTCGTTGCCGTTGCCGTCGAGGTTGCGGTTGAGATTGTGATGGTGGTGGGCCTGCTGTTATTTCCCCCCCCCCCCGCCTACTTACCTAGGCACTCCGTAGATGGGAAAGGGACCTCAGCACACGACCAGCGGACGGGGTGATTGGTTCGCAGATGGCTGATTCGGGAGATTGTCGGGTCCAGGGCTGGGAAAGGAAAGCCAGGAAGATGCCGGCCTGTGCCGTATTGTGCCGCATTGTGTTGTGCCGTGTTGTATTGTGAGGTGAGGTGAGGTCAACCTTGGAAGCGAAGGCGACTGGACTGGAACGTAACGTAACGTTGCCCAAGGCTTGATGAGTTGAGGGTCCAGTCGAGATATGACGGGCGGGCGCCCTTGGCCTGCAATGACGGACATGGACACGGACATGGACGTGACTGCCTGACTGGCTGACTGCTCGATCAATGCCGCTTCAAAGCATCATCTCTTGCAACATGATTGTGGTATAGTACGGTACTACAGCACAGTGCTACTGTATTACAGGGAGGCGACATGGATACACATACCTAAGTACTTGAGTAGGTGAGTGCTTAAGTAGGTACTGGGTAGTAGATGCAATCCCATTATTGATAAGACGTTGCAGCCAGGCAGGCATGTGTCAACCCTGTAGCCGTGATGCCCTAACCCTCACAACGTCATGGTCTACATTTTGCTACGCCTTCCTGTCCGGCACTGCGCACTGCGTGGGCCAGCTGATTGTAACCATGGCTCATCACTCGTTACCTTTTCTCCTCGCCGAAACCCCAGAGAACCTGCTGCCGGTCGTCGACACTCGGCCCGTCAGTCGGAACAACCGGGCCCCTCCCCTCTATCATGTATCTACCGGCCTACCCAGATAGGTGGTACTTGACCATGTATCCAGGTACCCGGCTGTGTGTGTGTTTTATCTCTCCACGGCTACCACATGCCACATCCACACAGCGCCCCCGACTCTCTACTCGAGTCAAAGTAGCTAGGCCTCACGCAAGGCTGAGTAGGTTCGACGGCGTCACTTGGTAGCCACGCCGGCCTTTTTTTTTTTTTTTTTTTTTTTTTTTTTTTTTTTTTTGCAGTGCCAGTGCCAGTGGCACCACCGCCCACCACACCGTTCCCGTCTGTTGGACTCACACGGTGGAGCCTCCTGCCCTACCACCACAGTGAACGTTCCATCGTCTTGCTTTCACATCATCGCTTCTCCCATGGCCTTGCTGCCCGTTTGGCAGTGCGTGGGACACACTCCGATCATGTGCCGGCCGGCCAACTAAAGTCGCCTCCCGATCCTGCGCCGCCGGTATATCCTCCCTCTCTCATGTCTCCTTTCTGTCCTCACCGAGTGCCCCCAGGACCCGTGTCCCAAGAACCCACCTCGGTTGTCCGCAAGACCGGCTTTTTGTTTCTTTGACTGACCCTCTGTCCTTGCGCCCCCACTGTCATATCTGTTGTATACTCAAGATGAGGTTCATCATCCGCGACGACGCCGAGCAGGCCAGCGTCTACGTCGCCAATTACGTGGTTGATCGTATCAAGCATTTCAACCCAACCCCGTCTCACCCCTTTGTCCTTGGCCTACCTACCGGCTCAAGCCCCCTCGGTGTCTACAAGGTTCTGGTTGAAAAGTACAAGGCTGGCGAGGTAGGCATGATCGGATCTTTCCATTTCGTTTGCGGGGCCATGCAGAGATGTACACGCGCATCGATGCTCATGAGGTGGCTATAGATATCTTTTGACAATGTCGTCACCTTCAACATGGACGAGTACATTGGCATACCCCGTGACCACCCAGAAAGCTATCACTCCTTCATGTGGAAGAACTTGTTCCAGCATGTAAACATCAAACCCGGCAACGTCAATATCCTCAACGGCAATGCTCCCAACCTTGAGGCCGAATGCATCGACTACGAGGCCAAGATCAAGAGCGTCGGCGGCATCGACCTCTTCCTCGCAGGCATTGGCGAGGATGGCCACATCGCATTCAACGAGCCCGGCTCCAGCCTGGCATCCCGCACTCGCGTAAAGACGTTGGCCTACGACACTATCCTGGCTAACTCGCGCTTCTTCGGCAATGACCTGGACAAGGTCCCCAAGATGGCACTGACCGTCGGCGTGCAGACGGTGCTCGAGGCCCGCGAGGTCGTCGCTATCATCCTGGGTGCCAGGAAGGCTCTGGCCCTGCAGAAGTGCATCGAGCAAGGGGTAAACCACATGTGGACGCTTTCGAGCCTGCAGCTGCACCCCCACCCCATGATCGTGTGCGACGAGGATGCCACGCTCGAGTTGCAGGTCAAGACCGTCAAGGTAAGCTTCGTGCCGCCATGTCTACCCCTTCAACCCCAAACTCCACCATCACGTAGCCACTCCTGAGCAGGCTTGCGGCTAAATGTCCCCGGTCATATGCAGTACTTCAAGTCCATAGAGAAGGTGGCCACGAGCCAGGGTTTCGAGCAGATCCTGCCCTCCCCAATCCGCACCGGCCCCAATGTGAAGACCTTCAAGCCCATCTCCGCCCAGCCAGTACCCATTACCGTCATCGACGAGGTCTCCCCCCCTCTGTCGCCCAGGGAATCTTCCCCGACCATCCTCAGCCCCCAGCCCACCACATCAAGGCTCCTGCGCGCTTCGTCGCCGGCCAACGAGTACCCTGTGCGCTCTGTCTCCCCAGACTTCGACCTGGTCCCGGACAGGATGGCAGACCGCCTGCCGGACCCTGGTTTTGCAAATATGCGGTTGACCCCCAGCCCCGATGCGCAGAACGCTAGGCAGGTCGGTGTTCACTAGCTGAGGTGGTTCTGTAAGATATCTGTGTTGTTTCGACTATGGCAAGAACCAGTATTAGAACACCCACGGCGTTGAGGGGAAGGGGGGGGTAAGGGGAGAAGAAATGAGATTGTCAGGGCACGTCTGGGTTGCTTGATGTGTTTAACTGCCGATTCAATCGTTACAGGACTCGCTCAGGGTAGACGCGGCCGGCTAGAGATCACATCTTCGAAGGCTTGCGAGGGAAATCCTCTTTTCCCAGCGAACGTGCCAACAGAATTGGTACGGTACTAAAAGAGAATGGAAGAAAAAAAAAAAGAAAAAAAGTCCAACTTCATGCTGCTTCCTTACTTGAGGCGCGGCGGAATTGTGTGTATATGCCTTCTACATGAGTAGCTCGATGCCCCTGCTTGTAGACTCGTCTAGCTGCCTGCCGTCCTTGCTCACAGTAGGCGCCCCCTTGAGGATGTCCTCGCCCTGAAGTTTCCCGTCAGGCGTCACCGTTATCGTGCCGAGCTCCTTGCCCGCATTGTCGAAAAGCGTGGCCCTGGCACCCTCACTGACTCTATACAAGCAGACCTCCAGGTCCTCGGCGTAGTCATAGACGGCACCTCTCACCCCCTGCTTGCCGAGCAGCAGGATCGAGTTTTCCCTGACGTACAGCGGCAGGGTCCCAAAGCCATGCTTCTCCTTGAGCCAACAGGGCCCTGTTCGCACTTGGTTGGTGAAGAAGGACGTCCACTTGCCCTTGGGCAGGTAGAAGTCCACCTCGCCGCTCTCGTCAAAGACCGGCGCCGCCAGCAGGTTCTCGCCTACCATGAACTGCCTGTCCAGGTACCAGGACGTCGGGTCGCCGGGGAACTCTAGGCACATGGCCCTCAGGCTCAGGGGCAGGCCGCCTTCGATGGCCTTGGCGGCCTGCGCGTAGAGGTACGGCATCAGCCTGTTCTTGAGGGCGGCCCACCTGGAGAGGGTCCTGGTGCAGCCCTCGTCGCCCCTGTCGTCACCGTCGATGGTCCACGGCACGCGGTAGGAGCTGCTGCCGTGCAGGCGCGAGTGGCTGCACAGCAGGCCCAAGGCGACCCAGCGCTTGTACACCCACGCGGGCGGACACCCCTCGAAGCCGCCGATGTCGACGCTCCAGAAGGCAAACCCGCCCAGGCCCAGGCCCAGGCCGCCGCGCACCGACTCCGCCATGGCCTCGGGCGTCGACTCGCAGTCACCGCCCCACTGCAGTGGGAAGCGCTGCGTCCCCGCAGTGGCGGCCCGCGCGAACAAGACAGCCTGGCCGGCGCCATAGCGCGCCTGCAGCGCCTCATAGACAAGCTTGTTGTACAGGAATGCGTAGAAGTTGTGCATCTTCTCCGGGTCCACCGAGGCGTCGTGCCAAGCGACGTCGCGGGAGGGGATGCGCTCGCCAAAGTCGGTCTTGATGGCGTCGATGCCCTGGTCGAAGAGCTTGTTCAGGCACCCCACGTACCACTCGCACGCGGCCGGGTTGGTGAAGTCGACAAGCGCCATGCCGGCCTGCCACAGGTCCCACTGCCAGATGTCCCCGTTCTTGCGCCGCAGGAAGTACCCCTTGTCGGCGCCCTCGCGGAACGCCTCTCCGTGCTGCGCGATGTATGGGTTGATCCACACGCACACCTTCTTGACCAGCCCCGAGGCCTTGAGCCGGCCT
Organism: Stenocarpella maydis; assembly: GCA_002270565.1. Classification (NCBI taxonomy): domain Eukaryota; kingdom Fungi; phylum Ascomycota; class Sordariomycetes; order Diaporthales; family Diaporthaceae; genus Stenocarpella; species Stenocarpella maydis. The sequence goes on from NQMI01000113.1 coordinate 146,005, forward strand.
ATCTGGGCCTTGGGGTCCGGGAACCGCTCCGAGTCGAAGACGAAGTCGGTCCACCTGAAGGCGGGCATCCAGAAGCAGTCGTAGTGGAAGACGTCGACGGTGATGTCGCGCTCCTTCATGCCCTCGAGGAAGCTGGTGACCGTCGCCTCGTCGTAGCTGGTCGTGAAGCTGGTGCTCAGCCACAGGCCGAAGCTCCACGAGGGCAGCCTACCTGGCTGGCCAGTCAGGGTGGAGTACCGACCAAGGACCTCCTTTGGGGTCCTGCCGTGGATGATGTACCACTTGAGCCTCTGGCCCCGGACGCTCGTCTGGACGCGGGCGCAGCGCTCGCTCCCGATCTCCATCTCGACCCTGCCCGAGTGGTCGATGAAGATTCCGTACCCGCGGTTGCTCAGCCAGAACGAGATGTTCTTGTAGGCCTGGTCGCTAGACGTACCGCCGTCGGCGTTCCACAGCGTGATGGACTGGCCCAACTTGTTGAAGGGCCCAAACCGCTCGCCAAGGCCGTGGACTGACTCCCCCACGGAGAGGGAGGTCTGGGTGAAGACATAGTGCTTGAAGTCCCGCATGTCGCCGGTCTGTAATGGGTTGCTGGGAGCCGGGTTATAGGCCAGACCTACGCTCCTGTTCGCGAGAGACGTCAGGTGCTTCGAGCCGTCTGCGGCATCGAAGCTGATGTCAAAGGTCCCTGGCTTGATGGTAGCGGCCAGGGAGCCCGAGAGCAGAGTTTTGCCCTTGACCCCCTCGACAACGCGTGATTCGACCCCGGGCCCGCCGCCGGGGTAGAGGTCAAAATGAGGTCCTCTGTTGACTGCCCCATCCCAATGGGTGGTCTCGACGGATATGATGCCGTCGCTCCGTGCCTCGAGGTCCTGTTTGGATTTCAGCTGTTGCTTTTTCCGCCCGTCGGGCTGGCCCGTGTGGTCTGGAGGCATACGATTGTCAAGGTGCTCAGGTTGAGAGTGTCTCCGCGAGACTTGATCTTCTTGGTTGGGCATAGCAGGCTCAAGCCACGGTCTGTTCTTTTGATGTTGTATACCTCCTCTGCGTATTCGACCCTCATCCCCTCGGCCGTCAACCACATGCCGTCTCGGAACTTCATGATGTGGTATTCCCTCGCACCTGGCTGTACAGTGAGAACGAGCTTCGCCTGCGTGTCCACTCAGGGACAGGCCTGAGATAAGCGCTATATCACGACGAGAGAAAGAAAAACAAAAACCATGGCTCCCAGCTCTGGAGGCCACCTTTGTAGAAGAGCGGGAGGGGCTGCCGAGGTGGCATGTTGAAGCTCGACAAATAACGGCGACGAACCCGTGAACGTGCCGGCAAAACGGGCCGGCGCAGGCAGAGGCCGTTGTTCAGGATATCTTGCAGCGGGTTGCGCAGTGGCAGATCTTCGGCAGCAGGCTTGGAGAAGCTCAGCTCGCGAGGTGCAGTTGCATGAGGGCGAGGATGGGGTCTTGTCTACCCGAGCTTGGCCTGCTGTGGCTAAAAGTGGCCCAGACAATACCTGCCCGCCCCTGGATTGGGCGACTGCTCGGTCGCCGGGACAGTGTTTGGCCGCACCACAGCTCCAACTCACCTGCCTGTACCGCTTCCCAAGCTTCATGGGCTTCTCCAACGGCCACCAGCGCCGCCACGATCCCCTCACCTTGAGCCTCCTTTTTCCACGAGTCAAATCCGACGTCTTCTGCAAGGGGATGAGCTCCCTGGGAGGCCTGCGGCCGGCCAACACGGGCCGTCGAGGCTTTACTCGGCGGTGGGCCTGGGAAGCAGATGCAAAGCCGACGTGCGCGGAGACATGGTTTCCCCAAATACCACCCTGCATCTGGGCCACTCTACACTTTACTGTACGGAGGCTCGACGAGTCACAGTCACCTACATCGAATGTGGGTGTCTGAGGGCCGACAGGTCTCGCCTGGCTTCCCGGGATGCCGGCGCCAAGGGCAGGCCGATTATATATCAGCGCCCTCGTCCAGCAGCAAGCACTCCATGCCAGGTGCCACCTCGAGGCCGTCCAGGTCTTATTTTCTCAGCAGCCCGTCCGCATCTCGAAGATGAGGAATTTCGCCCCCGTCCTCGCCCCTCTGGCTCTCGCAAGCACCGCCTGTGCACGAGGGCCCCTGAGGGATAGGACATCACCACTCTACAAGAACCCCAATGCCACCATCGACGACCGGGTGGCCGACCTGTTGAGCCGTATGACAATAGGGGACAAGGCCTCACAGCTGCTCCAGGGCGACTTGTCCAACTGGATCAACGTCACAGATGGTACCTTCAATGCCAGCGGCCTGGAGTGGAATATGCAGTACCGCGCGGCTGCCTTCTATGTCGGCTACTACGCCAACTGGACCACTCTTGCCCACGGCATCAAGCTTGCTCAGGACTACCTGGCCCAGAACACCACCCTCGGTATTCCCGCCTGGGTTCAGTCCGAAGGCATCCACGGCTTCCTAGCAGCCAATGCCACCATCTTCAACTCGCCGATCGCTCACGCCTGTGCATGGAACCCGGGCCTGGTCGAGAAGATGGGCAGGGCCATAGCCCAGGAAGCCCTTGCCCTCGGCGTGAACAACATCTTCGCTCCCGTGGTGGACCTCGCTCGTGAGCTGAGGTTCGGCCGTGTAGAGGAGACATACGGAGAAGATCCATACCTCGCCGGAGAACTGGCCTACAGCTACGTCAAGGGATTGCAGTCCGGCAACGTCGCGGCCATGGTGAAGCACTTTGCTGGCTTTGCCACGCCCGAACAAGGTCTCAACACCGCGCCGGTGCACGGAGGAGAGCGCGAGCTCAGGACAACCTACCTGCCGCCCTTTAGGCGCGCCATTATCGATGCCGAGGCCATGAGCATCATGTCGGCGTATCACTGCTATGATGGCGTGCCAGCGGTGGCTGACTACCATGTCCTGACAGAGATTCTCCGCCACGACTGGTAAGTGGTCTCATCACCTTGTCCCAGTCGGACACCCGGGTATCTTTAGAGGCCCTCTGGAGAACACTCTTGGGCGCCACGACAGCTGTTCCAGTATCGTTGCCCTCACGTAACCCCTACATCATCTTCCGGTAATTCTTGTGTCTTGCAGTCTCACTGAGAACAATCAGGGGATATGGATACTTTGTGATGAGCGACGCAGGCGGCACGGATCGTGTGTGCACGGCTTTTGGACTTTGTCGAGCCTCACCCATCGACTCGGACGCCGTCGTGTCTCTGGTTCTTCCATCTGGGAACGATGTGGAGATGGGCGGTGGATCATACAATTTCCAAAAGATCCCCGCTATGGTCGAAGCTGGCACTCTCGACGAGGCAATTGTCGACCTGGCTGTCTCACGAGTTCTGCGTGCCAAGTTCAAGATGGGCTTGTTCGAAAACCCATTCCTTGGAGTCCCAGAGGATGAGTATGAGAACTACATCAATACTAACGAGACGCAGCAACTCGCACGACAGCTAGACACCGAGTCCATCGTCCTCCTTGAGAACCACAACGTCCTCCCGTTGAGCAAGACTGCCAACGTGGCTGTGATTGGACCCATGGCCCACGGTCTGATGAATTGTGAGTAAAACTGGTCCAGATTTTGCCTCTCGTCAGCGATTCTTTCCTCGGGATTCATACCGTACGACGCGGTCTATCGGTTCCCTTGGAACTTGGCAGAAGCTGACCTGCTTTCCGAATAGATGGGGACTATGTTGTGTACAAGTCTAACTACCGTGGCATTACGCCTCTGGACGGTATCAAGGAAGTCAGTGAGGGCACCGTCACATTCGCCCAGGGATGCGAGCGCTGGTCCACCGACGAGTCCGGATTTCCAGAGGCCATTGCCGCCGCCGAGGCCGCCGACGTCGCCGTTGTCGTCGTGGGAACCTGGTCTCGCGATCAAGGGGAACTCTGGACTGGATTAAATGCCACCACCGGCGAACACATCGACGTCTCGGACCTCAAGCTCGTCGGCGCCATGCCCAAGCTTGTGCAGGCCATCATCAACACGGGCAAGCCCACTGTGGTGGTTTTCAGCTCCGGGAAGCCAATCACTGAGCCCTGGATTAGCAAGAATGCCACAGCACTCGTGCAGCAGTTCTATCCTTCCGAGCAAGGCGGGATCGCTCTAGCTGACGTTCTGTATGGCAATTACAATCCCAGCGGACGTCTGAGTGTGTCTTTTCCATACGATGTGGGGACAACACCCATTTACTACGACCATCTCAACTCGGCTCGCGCTTATCCCAACCCTGGACAAGTCTTCCCCAACGGGACACTGGTATATGGCAACAGCTATGTCCTGCAGTCACCATTGGCTCTATACGACGTGGGTTGAAACCCCCTGACTTGTTATTTCGTTTCTATCACGTAGGGCAGTCGCTGAAAGTCCTTCCACAGTTTGGATATGGCCTCTCTTACTCCAAATTCTCCTACTCGCCCGTCACACTCTCCTCAACGACTGCGTCGGCAACCGACAGGATCACAGTCTCGGTAGACGTGACCAACAACAGCACCACCGACGGGACAGAAGTCGTGCAGGTGTATGTCAAGGACGACGTCAGCTCAGTCGTAGTCCCGAACAAGCAGCTCAAGGGTTTCGTCAAGATCCCAATCGCGGCAGGTGCCACGGAGACGGTCAGCATTGACTTGAATGTGGCTGACCTCGGGCTTTGGAATATGAGCATGAAGTACGTTGTCGAGCCTGGTAACTTCACCATTCTCGTCGGCAGTTCAAGTGGCGACTTGCCTGTAAATGCTACGTTGACGGTGTCCTGAACGAATAATGCTTGATGATATAGACGAAGTGTTTCGGGCACCATGATCAATTGCGCCTCTTGCAACCAAACTTGAAGTCCTGGACACGTGCTTGCAATTTCTACACACGCGACTACAAATCCCAGAATGGGCCGTTGACAAGGTGCTCGATATATCACGAATCGGGGCTCCACTACTTATAGCACTGCTCCGTGATAACCTTGGAACCCTCGGAGATCAGGATTTAATTCTTATAACTTACAGGATACTAGCATGCCCGGCCTACTTTCAGGGCCCCCTCTGATTCAGGCCACTCCACATCCACCCACATATACATTAAATGCGTATACTTACACCCTAATATAGAAAAACTTAAATATCTTTATAAGGTATTTTTTAACTACCAACGTTTTAATTTATATTAATTAAACTATTACAAAGTACTATTTAACAGTGAATCTTTATAATACTCTTATATGTTATGAACCAACACACATTGGCGGCTGACTACCGCAGAAGACAACCCCGCAGGTCGGGAAGTAACCCCCAAAAAGAGCGCCCCGCCTGATCCAATTAGTGACGCCACCTTATTAGGGTTAGGGTCCGGCTCGCAACGCTCGATTGCGAGCCATACGAGCCCGCTCGAAGGATGAAGTATTAAGCCTTATGCAATGGCTCGATGGCTCGGCATGTGAGCCTGCGAGCTACTAAAGAGTCAGAATATATATACGGACATAGTTATCACCACAATAAATAGTTTTCATAGAATAGACTCTTCAGTTATTAATCTAAGTATTTAATCCTAGTATTAGATAGCCTTATAGCTAGTAATTATTATTAGTTAATAATATTGCTTAATAACCGCCTAATAATATATTCCGAAGATAAACCCTTAATCTTTTAGGTTTAATATATTTAGAAACCCTTTAATTATTATATTTTGATGACTCTTATTTATATATCGCTATGCGGACTTTAAGTAATATTATATATGGAACCCTTTATGATATTAGACTCCAAAATAACCACCTCTACTTGCAACCTTCTCTATAAGCTGGATAAACTCGCTAATAATAAGACTATAGACCCCCGTATTTAGGAGCTAGTTAATGAGGTTGGATAGCTGTGCCTCCTTATAGAAGGTTAAGCTTAATGCAATATAGAAGTTAAATAGCTTTAATAGGAAATTACTACCCTTTAAGTAGGAGCTAATATTATTAATACCCTAATCTAAATAAAGGAATATATTAAGCTTAATACTCCAGCCCCCTATAATAGAACTGCTGGATAACTTTAGGTATACCTAATGCAGGTTAGGGCCTACTAGTGCTTCCATGGGCTAGATATATAGCCTAGCGGAAAAAGGGTTATATATGCATTCTCTTTTCTTAAAGGATAAGCTTTAGCTTAATTTGAACTCTACCTAACTAACTTTATTAATGCGGAATCATTTGAAGCTTATAAGCTTGAAATGCAATGGATTTTCAGCAGCTATAAAGGCTATAAAGATGCCCTTAGATCCCTATTTTAGGACCTAAATAAGGAATAATAGGCAGAAAGGGACCTAGCGAATTGCAAGTAGTATGGTTTAGTAATTAATTATGCAGCAGAATTCCGATAAATCTATACTAAAATTAACTATACTAATAATGCAAAGAAATTCATATTCTATTGCAAATTAAAAGATAAAGTAAAGGATAAACTTAGCAAAATTATAGACTAACCTAATGATTTTCTATACTATATGGAAATGGCTATTCAGATTAATAATAAACTTTATAAATAATACTTGGAAAGGAAAGGATGAACTTCTAAATGAACCTCATTCTATAAGTATAAACTAAATATAGGAAAGAAGTATTAGAAGCCAAGCACCTAGTAGGGACAGCATGTAGGCCCCATAGAGCTGGATGTTGCCTAATGTAAGGATAAGAAAAACATCAAGTGCTATAACTATAATAAGATGGGATACTTTGCTTTAAAATGCAGGGCTCTAAAGAAAAATAGGGACTAGAGGTTAGTACCTAAAGGAACCCAATAAGCTAATAAAGCTACCCATTAAGCTAATATAGCTACCTGCAGCGCATAAGGACCACCCAGGTCCAAACCGTAATAAGAGCTTGCAAATAAGTACTATATATATAGAACAAATGTATATAATTAATATTAGGTATACCCAGATTAAGACTTAAATAAAGGATATAACTTCTATAACCCTAATAAAGAAGACCTTTATAATAGTCTATACTTCTCACAATGCACCAAGTCCTAATATAAGAAATATCAGAAAAACAAGGCATAATAGTAGCCTATCCTACTAATAAAAAATCCCCAGAAGCCTAGAAAGGCATATGCATTACTTAGTTGGATAGCTTGCTTTAATAATAGCTGTACCACTCACTGCAATAATAAGAAAGCTACTAGATGGTTTCCTAAGAATGCTTTAGAAAAGTAGGGAAGAACCCTAGCGGTAAGAAATAGGGAGGAACTCTTGCAGATTAACCCCAGGATAAAAGGAAAACCTGCCCCTTAGGCCATACTTACGTTATAAACTCAGTAGAAGGAACAACAAGACTACCTATGTTAAACGGAACCGCTCAGCAGGGCGTTGGCACTTCCTGCAAGGAGTTACCCTAGACTTCTTGTAAGGAGTTACCCTAGACTTCTTGTAAGGAGTTACCCTTAGGACTTGCGAGTTAGTCGATTTTCGCTAAGTACGGCCAGTGCGTGCGCGACGCAACATGAGTTTGGTGGCCGTGAATCGATTATTTTGGCCTGCAATTGCACCTTAATTCAGACATCTGCATTACTTATTCTTACCAAAGTATTAACTATGGAATTGGATAGCTATTTTTTGATAGTTTTATGTCACTTGATCTTGGGCAATGCTAGGCTATGGTTGGGCTAGTTGGCTTTAACCAAGATGGTGTGGTTGTGAATGGCGAATTTTCCCGGCATTTGGCAATTTGCACGAGCCTTACCGCAGCGTGCCCAGGGGTGGACGACGTCGAGAGGTTTATAAGTAGGGGTACAAGAAGCCCAACTTAATTCAGTATAAAGTTGTCCAGACCTTTGTCAATTGTCCGAATTCCCCTCAGGGCACCACACTGCGACCCTGCTGAAAACACACGCTAAACTAAACACTATTTTATAGTATAAATTCATCACAGGTTATGAGCCCGGCTCTAGCAGTCAGCGCCCTTGAAACAACATTAGAATTTAGGCCTTAAAACAAGCCTACCGTATCTGTACGCTACAGCGCTATTTGCAACTGATTAGCGGACCAGCCAAACATCGTGGTTTGGGCCTGCAACACCCAGAAACAACTGCAAAAAACAGCACAGAGAAATATCTCCCCC